>WJFB01003126.1:0-14633 GCA_009870185.1 Pygmarrhopalites habei | reverse complement strand
TGCCCCCTAGGCCCCTTGAAAAATTAACATTGGGTTTATGGAGGAGGCCCCCAGGGCTCAGGCCCCTATGAAGGATTTTAACATTACGTAAATGGGGGCCCCTAACCCTATGCCCCCTTACAATTTGATGGCCAATCTGGCCCTGGTGGATCACAACAACAAACTTGGAAAAGCTCCATCACCATTAAATTGTACAAAAAAATTAGTCTGACGCTGTTTGGGCAAATTATGATTTTAAGTTGAACATGCATAGGAATGTTCAATTTTCGGCCGCACTGGCGTCAGACGAAGATGTCTCTGGAGGATACCCAATTGACCCCGCCAAGTGTTCCAAATACCCGACCACAAACATTGTGTCAGCAAAAGGGATATGAGTATTGAATTCTAGTTTCGCAATGAGGGCGGCAATAGCCGTCTTTCGCTAAAATACAATATTGAACAAGCAGAGTAAATTATTATCAAGGTACTTCACACACGTTCCACAAATACTAATTGACAAAATTATACGGTACATATAGAAATTGTGCAAATATTCAATTACACCGGGTCTTTTGTTCCGGCCCTTCCTCGTTTCCGCTGCAAAAAAATTTGCCATATCTTCATGAGTTGGTACGTCCACGTCGGCTGTCATGGTCAACAAAACGTAAGTATCATACAGATACTTAATAACCCTTTTCTATAAATAAAGAGAAAACAGTGAGTTCATCAACTACATAATTTAAATAATTTTTTTGTGGAAAAACAAGAGGTGTGGAACAACTTACATTACTCTCGGTGTACGGCATTTTTAAATCTGTTAGAAAATAGTGTACATAAATTTATTGTTGAATTCATATATTATATTTTATAATTACAATGATTCTTCTATGATTTTTCGTGAATAATTACAATAGTTTTATTTCAATTATTTCAACTAAATTATTTCAACTAAAATATTCCAACCTTATTCTGTTCCGCCGGCTGGACGGATTTTATCGAGCGGCGTCGAGGTTCGACAAGATAAAACTGATTTTAAAATTATTTGAAATTATATTTTCCGCTAAAATAAGTAAGTTTAAAAACCTGACTTTGGTCACCAAAGTTTGGTGACACGAACAAATTTTTCTAAAAAAAATATCCGAGTTTTTAAAAAACCCAAGATCAATCAACACGACGTAGCTAAGTTTTGATGGTCTACATGAACGTCTAAAGTGGACTGAACGGCGTCCAAGTTAAACAAAGTCCTTTCTCTTTTCTCTTATTAATAAATTCCATGTGGAAAATAACTCCTTCGGAATGGAGGACAGGATTTTAATTTCAATTCCTCTTTGCACGGCGTTCAAAATTGCGTTGGAGTGAAATTCTTTTGAGAGATTTTTTGAAGATTCTTCTTTCTTTCCAGGTGAAAGAGGATAAGAAAGAGAAGGATTTTTTATTCCATGGAAAGTGAAAGGGGTGGCCTTAAACCTTTCTCTTTTTTTGAGAGGATGGAAGAGAGACACAGAGACAGAGACATTGGTTTGGTTCGATAAAGTTATTGATTTGGATATAGGAGGAGGAGGTCTCACCGTAAATTACCCCAGGATTCCACTTCACTATTTCGCTATAGAAATTTCTACTCTACAGACAGAGAGAGAGAGAGACAGAGAGATGGAGGGAGACGTGGGCGGGATGGAACCTTTGAATGGGATTGTGGGCTCAAAGGATTTTACATGTGAAATATGTGTCAATTTCAACATTTATATCTATAGTTAGTCCTCTTCCCTTGCATACTTCTCTTCTTTTAACCCACATGCCATGGCATGCCAATACCACGTAAGAGCGAGAGAGTGTGTGTGTTTTACTGTGTTGTGTTGTACGGGTAACAGTACAATACAATGGAGGCTGAAACACATGTCTTTCCCTCCCCGCTTTTTCATCAACAGAGAAAGAGAAAGGGAGAGAGCCGGGTTGAGGCCGGATACAAAAATAATTGTACATTTTCCTTGTTTGTTATTTCTCCCAGTCACACACACGCACAGTCCACACAGTCTCTCCCTTTTCTTTTCTCTATCGGAATGAGAGAAAGTCAGGGGAGTGTATGGAAGTTGGGGCGGGCGTTGTGCGACCCGCCTTTTGCTTCCAAAAACCATGGTACATGGTATTATATCAGTGAAAGTGAAAGAGAAAGCACGGGGGAAAGACAATGGAAAGGAGAAAGGGAGAGAGAGAAAAAGAGATAGGGAAAACGAGATCTGCATGCTACTCACGTTTGCTCATTTATTTAATTCAACTTGCATTTTGTCTATTCATTCCATTATGAACACGTCCACTCCAAATTTCTAGTTCTTCTCCTATCCTCCCAAAAATTTCCCCACGACCCGGAGAACAAATGGAGAAATTATTTCCCTACATTTGTTTACAAACCCCCTTCATTTGTAATGAGACAGGATATTCTTCCACGGGAATCTCCTTTCTCTGTGTGTGTGTCTCAAGTACAAATCTCATGGAAATATCCCTGCCTAAAAAATTACCTTTCAGAATAAGCTTTCTTGGGTGGGGATTTTTTTAAAAAATTAATGCTAAGCGGGATTTTTTTCTGGGAAAATTTTAAATACAAGTAATTTAGATTTTCTTCTTGAAATTTCAATAGAGGGAAGTTTCTGAATTTTTACACATTCCCATTGGGAAGCTTAAACTGGTAATTGGCGTCAAAGTCGTACATTTTGTGTACGTCTTTTTGCACATACATACACTCTTGGACTTAGCACTACTAATTTCAACACGCATTTTTTCATCGTGAAACTGCTGAGTGGCGTCTATTTGATTCATTAAATTGAATAAAATAAGAATAAATCGAACACGAAAATAAATGTTATTTCAAGTGTAATAATGATGAGAATTGTTGCAAAAATCCTTTTTTAATTTAAACATTAAATTCATACACTAAACTTAATTACGATTTGTAAAATAAAGACAAAGTCAATTTAGTCCAATAAATATTATTTATTTAAATGACAAACTTCATAAAAATTATGTAAAAAATTTCCCTGGAACAAAATCATCTCCCGTAAATCTTTACGATCTCACTCTCTCACTTTCCCTGGATTTTCCCCGACCGGCTATTCCCCCTCCCTTCTATCCTACTTAATATCCTGATAAAGAAACACATGCACACACGTACACCCACCTACATTCCCTCCCTCTAATTTATGTACACGATCCTTGTTCCCTTTTTCCACCTCGGAATTTCATTTCATTATATTTTGGGAGAGTACCCATTCGGGTGTACAATACAGCCCACACGCACGCACACACAAACACACTGGCACCCCAAAGACACTACAGATACTACACATTCATGAAATGAATGGAGGTGTACAATGAGGGAGATGGGAAGAGAGATAAAAGTTTTCAGAGAAAGAGAAAGAGGAGGAGGAGGAGGAAAGCAAGTTTTTGACTCTAGGAAGAAGAAGAAGAAGAAGAGGAGGAGAACAAGACAAGGACAAGGAGCCCCAGAATCAGCGTGGCTAAAGTAAAAGTAAGAGTAAAGAAAAGAGGGGGAGGGGGAATTGTGAAAATTTTCTCTCTTTCTCGCCCAGTGAAAATCTCGCTTTCTCGCCCTTGTAATTTCCAAAGACTGGAGAGAGAATAAAGTTCTTGTTCTTCTCCCGGGCTTTTGTTCTTGGGTCCGTTCTTTGGGGCCGCCACTCAGATTTACAATTAGAGAAAATTTATGTAATTTCCACTGCATGACAAGCCTCCAGCTCCCAATTCATCTTACCCTCCTCCTCCCTCTTAAGCCTCCCGCATTCTTTCCTGTCCAAACTTGTTCTCTCTCTCTCTCCTCCCGGTTTCTCTGTGTGAATGTGAACCCCCCCCCCCCCCCCCTCTTATTCTCCTCGCCCTCCACAAAAGAAAGGACAAAAGGCCCTGACTTTCATCTCTTTTTGTAAGAAGTGTGAGTGAGCGGGTGTGTGTGGTGGGGGGCGTGAGGCGTATGTTCTTTCCATGGAATGGAGAGAGAGAGAAATATTTTGCCAACTTTTTAACCAAAGAGTGAGGAGAAGATGCTGGAGAGTGGATGAACTTAATCCACTTTGAAATTAGCACATGCGACGGCACAGTCCTTGACATGCAAAGAGTCAAGTGTGTGCATGTGTGGTCTGAGAGTGAGTGTGCTGGTGTGTGGGGGGTTGGATGGGATTGACAGTTTAAATTAGAATACAGCACAATTGAGAGCTCACATTAATTCCTTGGAGAGAAGAGAGGAGTGTGGAGTGTGACTGAGATTGTGAGGGAATGAGGGACAGATTTTTTTTATTCCCTCCACTCCAATGATGGCCCATCATCATACATTGTACTAGGAAGTAAGCACTTTTTTTTGAAGGTACGTCAAGGTCATCCGTCACCCACTAGTCGAATTAAAAAATAACAAAGTGTGCCAAATTGATTCCTGTCCCCTCCTTTCCTCCCTCTTTCTTCCTTCTCTACTATTTTTATTGCAAAAAAGGAACACATTACTTTTGCACATTGTTCCAATATCCAATTGTTCCAATTTTTTTCATTTCCGTTCCATTTTGCAATGAATTTTTATCTTGTCGGATTATCCATTGTTTTCTGGTGTTACTGTTGTTCCTATTATGGAGTGGAGGGGGGAAAGGTCGCGGGGAAAAGTCAGCCCGAGCCACTGTAGGCTTTTCATTCATTTATTTTTTAATTAAATTATTTTACAGTATAAACTGTACACAATTTTGAATATTCGGCCGAATGTTTTTAAAAGGAAACATAAATAGAACCGGAAAAATGAGAATTGAATGCAGAATAAAAAAATTTGATCAGTTTTTTGTGGCGCCGACAAAATTTACTTTGTGTGGTTTAAATCTGCCCGCGTCTTTAACTGGTTGAGATGTTAATTCGTAATTTTGACTGTAGATGGAAAACACTGGATGGTCGACCGACAATCTTTTTTGCACATCGCGGAGAGAAAGCACTGATCCCTGAACATACTTTGCCCGCTTACCGTGTATCAGCCATTTTAGGAGCAGAAATTATTGGTAATATTTACTGCGTTCTAATGACATACTTATACTCTCAGCAATTAATATATTTTCTCTCAACAGAATGACAAGTTCTCAAAAGAGAAAAAATGTTAATAATAACTTATTAAGCCTCGAAATGGGCTACACTAAAATGCTACACAATACTGACGGCACTTGAGAAATCATTTAAAAAGAAACAAGAAAAAACATAATAATAATAGTATGCTAGGTCAAAAAAAGCAACCTATAGACTCAATAATATTAGAGTAGACAAAAAAATCAAGTTCTAAACAACATTTAGTCCTCTTCATCATCTGATGTGTCATCAAAAATTACGTCGAAATCCTAATCATCAGCCAGTTCATCGAGCATGTCCAATTCTTCGTCAGTGTCAGGTTGTCCTTCTAACCTTGCGAATTGAAACTTACGAACACAAAAACAACGACAATTAGTAATGGACACGTAATAATTTTTTTTCTGAAACAAATGTCATTTTTATTTTAAATACGTACCAAATCTTCTTCAAAAAGCAACGGTGGGTGCTTTCTGACTGTCTCCGTCGGTTCACCATCTTCACCTGGGTCCAAAATTCCGTTCAAATGTTCATTTATACCAGCTGCTAGTTGTTGTGCTGACTTGGAGGATGGGCCTTCGTCTCTTAAAATCTTAATAATCTCATTCTCGGCTGACTCGTCGTAAATGTGGTACGTAAATGCGGAACAAAGCAGAATTTCAAAATGAAAAAGCAGAATTCGGAAAAAGTGGAGCAGATTTTCATGCAAAATAAAGCAGATTTTGAACGTCCCTGATGATTAGTAACCAACACTGGAGTCTCCTTCTTGGCCATTTTGATTACTAATTCTTGACGACGTGCATTTCATAGCTACCAGTTCCAGCAGCAACAAATCTTGCAGAACGAACATCCATGTCATGACCCTTTATGAAGAAAACACACATTAATTCACATACAATTTATATNAACCAACACTGGAGTCTCCTTCTTGGCCATTTTGATTACTAATTCTTGACGACGTGCATTTCATAGCTACCAGTTCCAGCAGCAACAAATCTTGCAGAACGAACATCCATGTCATGACCCTTTATGAAGAAAACACACATTAATTCACATACAATTTATATTATTACATCAAATTTTAAAATATGTACTTCCGTGTCCGTCACAATGAGCATGAAGGCTAGTACACGCACGTCCCCGAATCATTCCATAAAGTAGGTTCCGGACATGATGCCATGGTCTAGGATAAGAAGTGAACATTACGGCTTTCTTTTGGCATTGTGACCCATCGTTAAGTTCATGGTTGCAAGGAACAATTACCAAGTGACCTACAAAACGGTACAATAAATTAAAATAATAGTAAAAAAAGTAAAAGGACATATAACACAGTCAAAAACATTGTTTTTGAAGTATCAGGACTTACATTTAGCTTTTCCCTGGACCTTATTTTTATTGCAACTGTCGATATGGATTTGTTGCTTGCATACATTAATCATTCTTCTGTACCTTTTGATAACTTCGTCCTAAATATAAAAATATATATTTCAAGAAATTTTTTTCTTTTTTTTCTTTTAAAAAATATATAGCACGAATGTCATTGCAATGTATTCTAAATCTAAGCTTACTTGTGGAACTTGAAGATTAAGTAATCCCTGTTCACATCGATGCTCGTGATTCTGTAAATTTCTTTGCTTGTGGTAACCTTTTTGACAAATCCCACATCGATCCCGTGGCTCAGGTGTTGTTGAACATCCACGTACTGAATAGATTTGGAGACTACCTGGGTGAGTAAATCTCCTTTGACAGTTTGTACAACTAAACTTTGGAACTGGATTGTGGACGTGACTGAATTCTTGGTGACGTTTTAAATTTGTAGAAGTAGTAAAGCGTTATACGCATCCATCTTTATCACATTGAAAGTCCAAAAAATTGGGATCATGCATTCGCATATGAACCTTGCAACTGCCTGCTCTTGTAAAGATTTTCCCACATGTGGTACATGTTATAGATGATTCAGAATTTTGATGTGAGTCCAAATGTCGGTGAAGACGACGAGGAAAGTCGAATGACTATGGACACATGTTGCAAGAATGCACGGGTTGTTCTACTGATTTGTTCTTGATTTGTGCATCTTCGTAGACCACTTTCATCAATTTTTTAGAGAGATAAGGATTCAACGTCACATTAAGATGTTGATTTTGGTAATGGCTACGCATCATCCTATTATCCTTCTCCAGTCTCCCACACACCGTACAACAGAAATTAAAATGTTCATTATGAATTTTCATGTGTGAACCTTTATGGTCTTCTCAGACTTGTAGCCACGATCACAGGATGGACAAGGATACTTGAATTCGTTCTTAATTGTATTTTGAGTAACACAAGACTTGGGTATCACCTTTTCCCCATTAACTCTTTCTTCTTTATGGTTGCTGATTAAATGACTTTTCATTGTGTCATATTTCGTTGTTATGTATGACGGACAAATGGGGCAGTTGTACGAAACTGAAGAATTGTCCTAAGAAAATAAGAAATATATAACATGACATGAACAGGTAAACTCATAATAATAAATATAGAATTTGTGTGTACATACCTCAACCTTCTTCCGCTTTGTCGACTCAACATCCTTGTACTCATCTGAATCTGATGAAATTACATTTCTCTTTTTTCTCTTCTTGCCAGATCCTATGAGATTCGTACATGTCATATACATATGAGCCGGAAAAGCGAATTGAAAAAAAGAATAAAATGTGTGTGACAGCTAAAAAATTACTCACCACTCGATCCAGTTCGATTCATTTTTAAATAGTACTCTGTACTTTTACTAAATAAGTTCAACTAGCTAACACTGACAAACAATTTATGTAAATGACCGACAAAAAAATTCTGACGATTATGAACATTTTGCCTCTCGAGTCAAGGATAACTTATTTTCTTCTTTTTTATGTTTCCCCATTCTTGTTGTATTGACCCACTTGTATTATATCATGAGAAGTATCTCCATTTAAATCCTCTTCTGCAATTATTGTGGAACCTTGACTTCCACATTTATGGTATTTTATATATATATATAAACATATCAGAATACTACTACTCTGTTGAACTTCGACGCCGCTCATATCCAAAAGCTCTGACAAAATATTTCATTTGATTTACACATTTACATCTCCTTTTTAATTCCAACTTTTAATTATAGATTATTATTAATTTAATTAGATCTCAACCCCGATTTTACTTACTGGTGTGTCACCCAAATCCCACCCAAATTCATTATTTCTTTTCTCCGTCAGCCACCCAATGGCCCGACTCTTCAACTCTACAATCTTTTCTCGTACATCTGACGGCAGTTCCCAATCTGAAAATAAAAATTTTATTTTCCAAAATTATTTAAATGTCTTAATTTCGTACTTAAAAACCAAGGAGTACTCCTCCCCTCAAAACTTCCATTAATGTCAAAATCCCTAGCTAGATTTTCAGTGAAAATTTTGTCACCTTGGACTAAAGTAGTTGTAGTATTACTCGTGGCAAGACAATTATAATTGAAGATGAAGGATAGGGAAATGAAGATGAAGGAAGTGAAGAAAGATTTATCCATTGGAGTCTTCATCTTCTCGCTCTTATCTTGTTACAACAATAAATTTTTCGAAAATAAACTCAAGGATGGAGAAAGGAGAAAGAATTTTTTTTCTCTCTCCCAAGATCAACTTTCTCCTTTGCACACAGTAACACTCACAGGAATAGAAAGTTCTTTCTCTACAACTGTATTTTTACGAACCCTCGGAAAAGCTGAGGAATGTCTACTCCTCAACACAAAAAATATACGATGATGGAGAAATGGTTCAGACACAATTGGGGAAGAATGGAATGTCTCCTCCTCGTCTCCTCCGATATTTATTGCACAAGACGAAGGATATCATAAACTAGTCTACAAAACTATGAAACTTATTGAAACTAACAGAGACAGAGAGAGAGAGATTAATGGTAATTATTTGTGAAGACAAGACATTTAACTCTCTCCCTATTTTTGATACGTGTGTGTGTAACACAGTCCCCCACAACACACAGTCACACACAATCACACTTTGACTAGTCACTCACACTCACACACGACCACCAACCAAAAAAATGACACAAGGAATGAGAAATGGAATGAGAGACGACGACTACAAGTTTGTGCAGGTTTAGTGTGGACGAGAGTTTACCTACGACTGCAACCAAAAACTTTTTTTTGTGAGTAACTTCTCATCCCCTCCGTCTTCGTCTTTCTTGTTCCTCCTCATCCATCCAGAGAGAGAGAGAGAGAGAAGAGGAGAGGGAGGAAAAAGATCGATAAATCCAAGCCCAGCATTTCACAGTGTGTGTGTGTGTCCTACCATATTCCACATCCATATATATGCAACTTTTACTATGTACACATCTCTCTCCTCCTCCACGAACGTATTTTATCTCCCAAAAACTCTCTTATATAATAATATTACAGTCAGCCAACCATTACACACACATACACACAATCCTGTATATATTTATAGGAAGAGTACAAGTATTCCCCAATGCAATTGGCAATATCGTTGAAAACCATGTATTTATACGAACACACACTCTTTCCCTTCCTTCGTGTGTGTTCTACTACATATAGGTATATTCTGCATGTGTGTGTACGTGTGTAGTTTGGGGGGTACATCATGGACCTTTACATCCTTCTACTATCCCACAACGTCGCATCGTACACTTTTGATAAGAGAAAGAAGGAAAGAGAAGCGAAAATTCTCCTTTCCCCCTTTTATACTGACATCATACACAGTTTACTGCAGATTTTGTACTATATCCCCCTCTTTTATACCCCTCACCCTCTCCCTCCCTCTCTTCTTGTATAAATTTATATTGTTGTACTTATACCCTTCAACCCTAAATTTCTGACTCTTCTTTTCTCTTTCCTCTCATCGTATCCTTTTTGGTACTTGTGTACCAAAGAAATAGTCCTCTCTATATATAAATATTCCACACACACACACACGAGCCATTTATACCTTATATTCATATGCATATGAAAAGAGAGAGGGAGAGGGTGGTAGTAGAAAATAATAATAGTCTACTCAGAGATTGCGTCAACTAAAAGGAGATTTTCCTCCGTCCATTTCTCTCGACATTCATTCAATTAAAAATTCAGGAGGAAATACAAGAAAAGATTTCCCTCTTTTCCTCATCTAAAAATACATCCAAAAATAAGAAAATTTTTATCATACAAAAGACGCAAAAAATATTGGTCGTATATTTTGGAAAAAATTGGGCTACACTTAAAGCTAAGGATGTAATAATGGAAGAGGGTGAAGACAAAGTGAGACACGAAGAGAGAGAGAGAGTAAGTAGACCTTGAATTTCTGGAAGGGAGAAAGGGAGAATTCACACTTTCACTTTCCCGGGAGTTCCACTCGGAGAAAAGCCCCGAGTGGAGGAGGATCGTGCGTGCGTAGCCAGAGAGAGAGAGAGAGGATGGTCTGTGTATCTCATATGTGAAAGGTTTGGGAAGGCTTGGGATGTAAGTAAAGAAGAGAGAGAAAATCTTTTTTTCCTCTGTTGCTCCCATTCAAAGATTTCGAAGAGAGAGAGAAAAAAAAGAGAAAGGAGAAAGAAAGAGAAAGGAGTTCCATTTCCCATGCAGAGATGAGCACACAATTTATTCCACTACCATTCCTTACTAGTTTACATTATATTGGAGTTCAGCTGGAGTTTTTCTGAAAGAGCTTCTTTTCCTCTACTCTCTCTCTCTCTCTTTACACACACACACAAGTATGGACTGTGGAATATTGTAAACGAGAAAGAGGGAATGAATTGTTTGCCAAACCCCCATCTCCGCCCGAGTCCCCGTCCTGGTATCTCAACTGGCCCTTGACGTCTGACATTTTTCATTCAGAACTGTAATGTACGTATTATATATCATATACACACACACCCTCACACACACACTCTCTCTCTCTTTCCCTCGTACGGGTTTCTAGTCCGAGATGTACGAAAACAGAGTTTTTCCCTTTTTCCAAAAATGTCAAGTGAAATGGACCATGTAATTCTACTCAAAGGTCAATCCTTGTGTCCCATCTCGCCGGAATCATTTGTACCCTTTTTCCCCCTCTGAGACCAGAGGATGTCGTGTGTGTAATGTAGAAATATTTTGGAGGAGGACGACGGAGGAGAATGGGCAAAAGATTTCCTTGATGATAATTAATAATGGCTTTTTCTTTTTTTTTCTTTTGAAAAATGGCTAAATTCTGTGCTTTTTTATGGTGAGAAAAATGTACAGTGGTCATAGTGTCGCGAGGAGGAAAAATTGCAAATTTCGGTGTGTGGTCCGTGTGTGTGGTGGAGAGAGAGAGAGAGGAGGACGAAGAGAGTCAATATTTGGAGAGTTGGAGTAAAATGTTGGTGGAGTGGGTGACGTCAAGTCATGTAAATACTCTGCCTTTCCTCTCTAGAAAAGACTCAACCACACACGATGAGAGGAAAGGAGAGAGAGAGAGAGAAGTGTGTGTGTGGAACACATTTATCGTGAAGAGATGCAAGTGGGGGGAGGGAGATGTGCAAAAATTATGAAGAGGCATCATCTTGAAACTCAGTTGGTTTGAGTGAGTGAGGACCAAAATAAGAGGAAGTGATGAATACCACATTTTTATCGGCCTTGCCCTTTGACTTTTCCAACGACACAAGTACATCCAAATCTTGTCCACACTGCAGATGAGATGAGGCCCAACTCAGGCTTTCACACACACGACACGCCACACAGAGAGGAGAGAGAGATGGGATTGTACATTAATTATGAACATTATTATGTAATGGACAGATGTATGTGCAGACTGATAATAACATTTTCTCAAGTGGACAGAAGAACAGAGCGCATTTTAATGAACAAGATTCCACGTTGCAAAAAAATGAGGAGGAGGTTTCCACACGACTACACAGTTACACAGAGAGATTTAGATTTTAAAATGCTGGACATGAGGATGAATAACTGCATGAGTATATGCAGGACATGAACTATTAAATATTTTTGCAACAAGGACACAAGGAAAATAAAGAATTGTAATTAAGGAAAATTGAGGATAGGACACCCCTTCATTTTTAGTCCACTCTGCCTTTACTAACGTTTTGTCAGTTGTGTGTGTGACGTGTGTCTACAGTTATTGATCATGAGATGCTCTTCCTCCTTTTCCTCCTTCAGGGGTCATCTGAATTATTTTAAGGTCATGAGTTTATACCTAATGAAAAATATGAATCTCATCATACGACAAATATGCGTACCAGTTGGAATACCTAGTGAAAGTTTGAGTCATTCCAGCAAAAACAATATTTTTAATTGTAGTCTAAAATTAAAAAATGATCAAATGGGAAATTAGTTGTGATTGATTAAAAACACCATTGGACGCCTGCAGAATTCGAAGAACGCCAAATCTGTGATTAGTACTTTGAACGGCGTTGAGACGCAACATTTTAAAAAATCCCATTTTATTTTTTTATTTCAAATGCTTGACTGTAAACTTTGTTTTTTTTTTAATTTTAAAAAACTGATCAACGTTTATCTTGTCCATCAACCCATATGAGACATTAATTTTGGGCCAGGTGGTACTAGCAAAGAGATTACACAATTACAAAATTTGTAGGTAATTTGTACGTAAATTTCACACATTCCATAATTTCAACGCCACTCATTATTTTTGTACCTCAAATTGATGCCATATTTACAAAGTAGGTTTGTACCCACATCACTTAAGTAAAATCAGACTCTTTTGGGACATTGCATAATAATCCAAATATATATGTGACCTGACTTCCGACCTTGTTGGTTGTTGGTTGTGTAATTAAAAAAATGCGTGATGAATGATATGGAATTTCTCTGGGTTTGTTGCATTATCGACTTACTGCTAATTATAATTGACATGGAGCCTTCAAAATGAAGCTGGAAAAAATTGTAAATTGTAAACGTGAATGTGCAACAAGAAATTTTTTAAATGACACATTGTTTTTTCTCTTTCTCTCCCTCTCTCCTTTTAATTGCACCAATTAGTTTGGAAATTTATAAAACATCCTCCACTAACTTGTGTGCGTGTGTGTGTGTGGGCGTGTGGAAAATTTCACTCATCAACTCACGTGAAAAGTATTAAAAATTTTCTTAAAATTTTGCACTGTGTGAGAGTGCAGATTATTTAGCCAGTTGACTCAATGCAGTTCCTTAATCTTCTTTTCATATTTTCCCTCTCCCTCAGTCATGTGGTAAGGTCAACAGTTAACAATATAATTTCTGACATGAATTATCCAAAATTGTCCTAATTTTCCTACCTGACCTTAATTACTGTAGATTGGACTGCCAGTTGGGGCCAACGACCCGGCCCCACCACCAAGGTACCACAGGTGGGCTGACGCTGCTAGTGGACAACCAAAGTTATTGGCTGTGAGTGGGTCCACGTCCCTCGTACATGAAGGTTCGGCCGTGGCTTCATCAGGCGCTGGAGCAGCGTCTCCTGTCAAAGCTGAACATGTGAATGCAAAAGCTTTGACCTGGACGGGTGGATCCGAAGCCCTAGCTGCCTCAAATGTTGGAAAAGTTAATTTCCACAAGAGTAGTAGTAACAACCCAAATCCACAACAACAACAACAATTCATTAAGAAACTTGTTTGTGATGAGAACAAACCAACTGTGGAGGAGAAGCCCACGACACAGAAAAAACCGGATGAGGTCACTCCGACGATCCCCACAGCCAAACCGGAAATTCTTGTTATCACTACTGCTGCCCCTGGCAAGGAAACACGACCCACAAGGGTAAGGAAACCTTGTCCAAATAAAACAAGAAATTGTTTTTACTGGAGTCATAATTCAACTAATCGGGGAAGGGTCTCCACAGTATTACCCACTCAGCCTCAACTTCTATAATTAAATTAATTGTAATCAAATTAAATTTTTGAAATAAAGTGTCATAATTATTATTTCCAGAATGAGAAGACAGCCTAACGATGGAGCTTTCACTTTCACTACACCACATCTTGAAATTTTTTACTGAACAGCGTCGAGCTAAGAAAATAAATTGACTTTGAACAGTTTAAAAAAATTGCACTGCTAAACCTGAACTCATCTTTTTGTCATCAAGTTAATTATGGTTAAAGTCTGGTGCATTGAAGTCATCAATAAATTGGAATGATTGTATAGTGAAAGGCGAAAAATCAATTTGAAATAATATTTTATTTGGATTTGTACAAAGATTTGTAATATTTTGAACACAAAACTAAATACTCCACAACAGATGAAAACAATATTGAAGACTTTAATAATATTATTATTAAATATTACTTTTGTATATTTTACAAAATATTCGCGTAAAGCATTGTTTGAAAAGCAAACAACCCACACATACACACACAAACAGAGAATACAGTAGTACTTAATACTTTAATACTATAATATGTAATTTTAATAGATACTGCTGACATTGTCCAAATTTCTCCCATATTCATTGACCAAGTGTTGATGATATTTGTAGACGAGGATGAGAAGAGGGACTTTGACAAAAATGCTGAGACTGAGTGGAACATCTTCCAAGATCGCCATTGAATGGAGAGTAGCGATCATTTCT
>WJFB01003125.1:0-14634 GCA_009870185.1 Pygmarrhopalites habei | reverse complement strand
GGGCTCAATATGACAAACCCAATTAGTGCAGCTGTTATTATTATTATTTTGCATGTAAAAACATAGGGCAAATTCAACAATCAACTTCGATTGCATGATCCAACAGGGCCCGCAGACATAAACGTTTCATATTTGCAGGATATGATAGACCACTATCCCCACTTCAAACCCCCTAGTGACCAGTCTCGAGGTCACCAGGGTCAAAAGTTACCATACCAATTGTATATATATTTGTATAAAATTTGACCGCATAAGTCCTCGATTCTACGAAATATTGACGTGAGTGGAAAATGAAATCTCACAAAATCACCCTGTCCTATAGTTTTCGAACACCTCTTTTTTATACTTGTTTAAATAAATCGTGTTCCCGCCATCGGATTTCGGTCATTGTTGGCCACAACACGTGACACTAAGTGGGTCATCTGTTCTGAAACTATCAGGTCATGGGGTGAAGGGGTCACAAAATGACGGCCCAAAAACAAAATGTCTTATAGTTTTCGAGCACACCTTACCCGCATCGGGCGGCGGCGTTCTCCGACATTGCCTGACATGAAGAGTTTAACTCTCCTTTCTCCCGAAAATGATACATGTGCATGTGAAAGTTGGGGGCGATTGTAAACAAAAACAAGGAACACGGAGGGACCAGCCTAAATTACAAATACAAGTGTGTGTGTGTGCATCGGGGAATGTAAAAGCACTTGAAGAACGAAGCCATTAGTTCAAGGGTGTTATGAGTAGTACCCACATACAGTGTGTGCATGTGTAGTATGAATTATACTCCCTTTTCCGCTGACTCTCCTCTTCTCTTGTGCAGCGTGTGTGTTCTTACGAACTTTAGTGTGTGTGTGTGTGTGTGAGTCAAGAAGGAAAAAAAGGAGAATATATGGCTAATAAACCTCAGGAAATTTATCCATTCATCCATTTTTGTTCATTTTCCGTTCCCTTTTTCTAAAAACACTTTCACTCATCATCATCACGGTCCGGATTTAAGGTGCTCACCGTCAAGACACTTCCCTTTCCACTCTAAAGTCTCTCTGAAGAATAGGAATAGTGGAATGTCAAAAATACACCAAGAAAAGAGAGAGAAAGTGGGCGGTACAAGAAGAAAAAAAGTTTTTTTCAAAAAATCATGACAAATTTCGAAACAACCACCTCCTTCTTTTTCTTGGGAGGCGAGGGAGAGAAAACCTGGATGGAATAATATTATGAAAATGTCATTCCATATCCCCACTCGTCCTCTGTATTGCAGAAAGGGGAAGAAAGGGAATTGTGGGGCTGTACTCTAACATGACTTGGTTCAAAGAGAGAGAGAGAGAGAGAGAAAATGTAGAGAGGAGGAGGAGGAAGAGAGTTCAGAAATTGAGTTTCTACATGCATTTCTAATAAAGTCGATGTACACATGAAAATACGAAGGGGTCGATTCAAAATATTCAAAAGAGTAAAAGCACAACTTAGCATTAGTATTCGAGAAAAAACGAGAGAGAGAGAGAAAAGGAGGGAGGGAAAGGAAAAAAGCATATTTTGTATACGGAGAAAACATGAGAGCGCGTGTGTGTGTGTGTGATTGTGTGTTGTTGTGTAAAAGGAGAAAAAGTTAAAAGTTAAGGAAATATTCACATGTATATTGCATTGTGTGTACACACACTCTCTCACTCTCTTTTTCTCTCTCACAAATGCACACATACTCACACACGGAAAATGAATACAAAAGTTTGCAAGTTCAGCCTTATTACCATTGCACAGAGTAGGATTCGGGATATTTTTGGTTGAATGATTTCAAGGCTAGAGAGAAAGAAATGCTATGCTTCTTGGGGGGAAAGTATTGCTTTCTGCGTTTATGCACTTGTGTAATACCATATATTTAACTGAAGTCGCCGACAAAGGAAGAGTAGGAGAAAAGATTGGCCTGCAACCAAGGCAAGGACTTTTTTTCTTTCCACGTATTGTATTGTCGATGCAATATCTTCACATTTATCCAAGTGGAGAAAGTTTACATTTAAAAATTTTCCACACGTCCCTATTTATGAAATGAAGGGAGAAGGAAAGTAGAAAATTAGGCATGAGAAAAGATAAGTGGAGTCCCTCACACCTCCACACACACACACACAAGTTGCATTTGTAGTGTAGCTTTTGTTACGAGACTGCCGAGTGTGAGTGTGTTTGGTCGGGAGAAAATTGGGGCTAGTTAACAAGCTGAGAGCGTAACAGATTTCATTTGACAGTGACTGTACATATGTAGTGTAGTGTAGTGAGTGTGAGTGGAGACACACACAGAGTAAATGTTCCCTGTGTCGAGTGCTTAAGTACTTTATACAAAAAATGTTATGGGCCAGTCTCCATCCTCTCTCTCTCATTTCATCTGAAGGAGGAGAGAACACTTTGAAGAAACAAGGAAGGAGAGTCGTATAAAAGATACATATTATGAATATATAAAAGTAGGGCGAGCACGAGGATTCCACTAGCAAAGGAGAAAGTCAGTGAAAGGTAGAAGAGTAGAGCTGAGAGTGCTGCTGCTGCTGATGGGACTCGCGACTTTATTTCGAACTCATCTCATCCCATCATCATCCTCCTCTCCTCATAAAACTATTATAGTTGACAAAAAGTGAGAGGAGTGAAAATAAGGGGAAACCTGGAGGAGAGTCAGATGAGCCCATATGCATACACATTATAATCCCAAAGAACAAACTGGAATTTTTAAGGAGGGAGGAGAGAAGTTCCACTTTGAACTAACATAGGATAACTCTGTAGTAGGGACAGAAGTTTCTATTCATGTGTCTTTGAGACAGTGCATACAAACTGCACTGGCATTTTCCACCATTTCCTTTCATTTTCCCTTCTCTTCTCTGCGAGTGGAGGAAAGCGTCTGAGTGGACAAATTTTGTGTACTATAAAGACTTTCTCTCTCATCTCATTGCACCTACATAATAATGTGTACTACTATACTGTGTGTAAGTAAACAAAGTTTTTATTTCCTGTTGTCAGCAATGGTAAGACTTGGCTTTGTTATTTCCATGTCCTCCATTTTTGGATGAGACCTTTCCTTTCTGGAAAATACAGTATTTTTGAATTTGAGGTGCATTTCCTTTTCTAAATTAATATTTATATCCACTCCTCACTCCCTCTCATACGTTGTACGAGCATGGTTGGGAAAGAGGAGACGGAGAAAACTTTTACTTCCTCTTGGCATATGCAAGAGTAGTCATGTCAAATAAAAATAAGGGGAAAACTAGAGAGAAAATTTTCGGAGAAAGTGTACTTTCCGTAATTCATATGGATACACCATGAAAAATCTCTTGGGTGAGGAGGAGAGACAGACGGAGGATAAGTGAAAGTGTACAAGAATGGGAAGAGAAAGCACAGACGGCTTTTCATTTTCAACTCTCAAGATTCCATTGTAATGATTTGCGAGGGTTTGCAATTATACTCCTTTGCACTAAGAAAAAGACTCCGTGGAGAAAGTCGCTCTGCATTTATCTCGAGATAAAATGAAATGTGCATATGTGTTGAAATATATTTTTCTTCACCATTTTATTTTCCCTTCTATTTAAAAGAAGAATTATAAAGAAAGACTGTCCTCTCTATTTAAATTTTGGCTACAAAATTTGCACGTTAGGCTCCCGCTCCGGCTACCCCAGTTTTTCCAAAACGCTACAATTTTGGAGAGAAAGTCGACAATGTTAAAATGGTGATGAGTGTCATGACGACGGTCAATGTCCAAAATCCAGTCCATGTATACGTATATGAAGTTCTGCAATTAAGCCGATAATGTCCCACCGGTCCCCTTGATTCTTTATTCATGGAAAGCGCAAAGAGGGAAGGATAAGGGAGGAGGAGGAGGAGTGAAGATTTTCGGATTGAGTCTAGAAGACTTGTCAAATATGCAGGTAGGCTTGTTCCCTTGTGTGTACTTAGTGTAAGTCTTGTCTACCTTCTCCCTGACACATGCCGACTCTTCCCTTTCGCAAATAATGCATTCCTGACTGTTGGTTGGTTATCACATAAACAGTATGCATTTAATTGTATCCTTCTCTCCCTGCCTGTGCATTATGTATACATTTGTAGTTGTTTTAGAGAGGGAGGAATTTTAAAGTACAAAAACACATTTTGAGCAAGGTCCAACTAGAATCTCAACACTCCGAGTAATATTAACAAGAGTGTAATTATGATGCAAGTTACATGGAATTATCTTTTACCATTCTCCCTCACTCCCGCTCTGTACATTTGAAAGATCCTCTCACACTGCCAATGGTGTCACACCAGAAGAGGAGGAAGGAAAGATTGGAAAGATGAAGAAGAATTAAAATGACACTCTTGTTGTCTTATGATCCTCGTTTGCGTCCCTCGTCTGTGACTAAAGTCAGGAGAGAATGTTTGCCTGTATTTTATAAACAAACGGAGTGTCTCTCAAGACATTGTGTCTGACACACAAGGAAAGTGTTGCTCAATAAAGACAGCTGAAAAGGAGGATGCTGTCCGATGGAATGTGATGGAAAATGTAAATTAAAAGAATGGAGATGTGGGTAAAGTGAGAGTGCATTGAAGCATGCAAATAGAGCACACACAGACACTGCACTCGCACACATATTAAGTCACATTAGGAGAATGTATCTCTGTGCCTAGCTATTCATTGTCTATGTACGTTTCAATTACAACTCCAGAAGCACACGCACACATGTACACTAGAAGAGTACACACATGAGTGGGAACGTCAAGGGAAAAAAACTTTATTTATGCCAAGCTCATGTTTGAGAATTTTTTGAGACACACTCACACACTACAGCGAAACAGAGACACACGCTCTCATCCACATTTTCCTTTTTTTATTGAGATTTCAGACAAGTTGGGTCTGGTTGACTGGGAGTACTTTACATTAATTTGAACCTCTTCTTCTTCCTCCCTGTCGAACAATTAGTGTGAAGAGGACTACAATACAATGCCAAGTTTACTTGGAATGGAAATTTTTCCCGAACATCTTTTTCCCTTCCTCCTCCTCCCAATTTTTGCAGAGGAAATGTTGAATGGATGAAAATCTCGTTCAAAACGTCAACTAAACTAGGAAGAGGCAGATTCTAAGTTCTAATCTTCCTCTCTCGTGTAGATTCAAATGGGTGCTTAGGAAACAAACTTATGTCTACTCTCTTGTTCACATCTGGATAAAAAAAACTGGAGAGAGGACAAAAAAACATTCTCTGTACTTTATATTACTGCACTACTTTTACACACACACACACACAGTACAAACTCTAGATTCACTGTGTATACAAGAATAATGCTTATTATTGTACAAGGAGCAAATTGCATGTGTGTGTGTGTGTGTGTTGTGGAGTGACGCTCAAAAAATCCTATTTACACAGTTCCCCTTTTCATTCCCACACACTCACAAACTCATGCATGATGTATGTGAGTGTATGGAGTGGAGCTACTTGTAATTACAACTACTTTTGCTCCCATTCCACTCTCCGTACGAAACTCTTCAGAATGAAA
Organism: Pygmarrhopalites habei; assembly: GCA_009870185.1. Classification (NCBI taxonomy): domain Eukaryota; kingdom Metazoa; phylum Arthropoda; class Collembola; order Symphypleona; family Arrhopalitidae; genus Pygmarrhopalites; species Pygmarrhopalites habei. Next base: position 9,150 of record WJFB01003125.1, on the reverse strand, counting down.
ACGGATGAAAAATTACTCTTCGTCAATATTTCCTTCCCCATTTTTTTCTCTGTACCCTTGTACTATGAGCGTTCCACACACACGCTGTGCTCATACACTACTTCTTTTATGTAAGAGAGAAGTCTAGACGAAAAATTTTCATGACGTGGCATGGACAAGAAAATTAAAAGAGAGGAATAGCGAGCCGCACACACACACACACACATCCACTTTTTTTGTCTATACATTAACTGCTTGAAATGATATGACGGATGATGAGGTATGATTCATATTCAGTCTTTTCCACTCCACCAAAAAAATTTTGTGTGAAAGAGTCAACATAAAATGTTGAGTGACTAGACAGGGAAAAAGATGCTGTCAAATACTTTTTGGCTAATTGGCATATCCTCTTGTTTCATATTATCTTCTCTGTGAAATGAAATTGATATGGCTAAAAATTCAAAAATCGATCCACGAGGCTATTCTCCATATTTCCCTTGATTCGAATATGAGTCGAAAATTGTATTCTCTCTCACACACAAAGTCTCCACAAAATTCGAGGGGTAGAGAAAGCATTTCAGAAAGGAAATTGATGCAATGTGGGTGTACGGCTGATGAAGCAAAAATCGTAAATCAGAGTAGAACCACCATAGCTCCAGTCCTTCCATTTTAAGAGGGGGAAAAGAGGGGGAAAAGTAAAAGGGACATTATGGAAAATGAAATGAGGGGAATGGGAAGGACAGAGAAATGTTGTACAGTATGACTCAAATAGGATATACTGCAGTGCAGCTCTATGCACTTGACATGGTACATACATGGAGAGAGAGGGAAAATTGCAAGAGTCAGTAAATGAGTGTCTTAATTGCAGAAACATTATATTCCCTCCTATTGAGAGTATATGTATCCAATCTTTTGTAATGAAACTTGGCTATTTTTCCACAAAATTTTCATCTTCTCTCTCTTCTCTCTTTACTTGAATTTTTTGTTTAAAAAAAGAGATTAGCGTTCTCACTCAAAAATTCTTAGAATTCTTTAAATTAAACCATGTACTCTCTCTGTGTAATTATAATCCAGCGTCTCGAACGCAATAATTAAATGTCCATTGTCTCACACTCCTCGCTCAGCAGCACAAAAGAGGAGGAGAGGGGGAGAATGAAATTAGAAACAAGGGACAAACTCTTCGCTTTGTGTAGTCATCATATTAATTGTGGTTGTGTGATCACAAACAAAAATGAGAAACGTAGGCAGAGACACAGGGAAGAACTGTATTCAGATGAGTCAATCTGTGTCTCTCTTGCTGTTTGGTGACACAAAAGAGGATGGAGAGAGAGAGTGTGTGTGATTTATCGAAAATTACAACTTCATCCCACGCTCACACAAACACAACGCCTCATTATGCCTCACTCTGCCTCAATTAGCAGAGACACAGAGAGAGAAAGAGAGGGAAGGGAAGGTGTGAGCAGTTACTGAATGGTGAAAACTTTTGGAAAATGCATCACAAACTCTGCTCAGTCCACATGGAAATTCTTGACGTATTCTTGAGTCCATGGCATAGACAACGGAGGTATGTATTATATAAAATCTACACGATTATAAGTTTTTGTGTGCTCGAGTGTCTTCTCCTCCTCTCTTTGATTTTCATCTTGTGAGTACAGTACACAAAATTCCCTTTCAGTCTCGCCGCTCTTCCACAGCCAAAGCAAGAGGCGAAGGCAGGACTGGAGTTTCTATTTTGATGATGTAGGAGGAAAAGAAGGAAGGAAGGAGAGCTTTAAGTTAAGTCGATTCATCCATCCATTTGTTCCTACAGTTGAGTGTGTGTGTGTGGATGGTGGAGTAGTTAGTTTCTACTTCTGTCTCTCTATTATGAGCAGATGGTAGATAGAAAATATTAATTGATATTGTCTCTCTCTCTTCTCCTCTCATCCAGTTGACTATCTTGTGCTTGCGTCTGGAAGACACGATGCGGGCTCTCTGCTCCATCCTTTTCTTACTCAAATAGTCTAGAAAAGACTTCTTGTAATTTCTATTCTTTTGAATGCATCTCTCTTCCTCCCAGTGAAGAGAGGACAGAGATAGTAATATTGTTACCAATGGCATGACACACAGCAGCAGAATCAGCAGCAACGAAATCCTTCTCTCTGTACTGTATATTGTTCCCAAAATGTCTATCTCTCTCTCCTTCCTGTGTGTCTCTCTCTTCCCTAATAACACCATGGAAAAGTTGATAGTGGGATTGAGAGATGCTTCATAATTTTATTATACACACACGCAGTCTACACCACACTTCTACTACGTACGAAGAGGAAGACACTTTTAGGGATTATATATATAAGAATTGTTGGAAGGATCATGGCCAAGATGCTTCGCTCTCTCTCTCAGCATCGCACTCCTAAAGAAAGTCTAATAATATTAGTCCATTATATCAATGTGGAGTCAAGGATGTCTACATTCTGCAAGACACACGCACCCTGGGTTGGGTGTGGGTGGGAGGAAAGCTTTAACTTGATCTTGTTGAACAATATATGGGAGCTGAAATAAAGTCTTCTGTGTTGTGCTTGCAGTGTGTGCGTGTGTGTGTGTGTGTATTCTGAATTGAGAATCGAGAATCAACAGCAACACCCCCTCCTCCATCTCCTCCTCCGAAAAAAAGTACGGACACTCAACTGTGGAAAGTTGGAATGATCCTCCATGTCCGGATCCTCATGTTCCAATTTCGCGAGCAATCTTACACGCTCCCCTTGTGTGTGCCTGTGTGTGAGCCTGTGAGGCTCTGTAGGGGTAGACACTAAAGATAAACTACATGGCCAGAATATTGTATTATTCTTTTCTATATTAGAGTAAGAGTGGAAGCTATAAAACAACTTTCATCACTCCACACAGAGAAAGAGAGAGTGTGTGTGTGTGTGTGGAGTAAGACACATATGGTCCATATCATCCCTCCAACACTACAAGTGTAGATATACACATGTACACGAAAAATATATATTGTAATGATCACACATTTTTCACACTTGATAGAAAAAAAGGCCTTCTTTCTTTTTCCCCGCTTTGGCTCCTGCTACAATTTCGATCCAAAAAAACTCTGACTATAGAAAATACAAAGTATCTATCTCACATGCAACTCGGGACTTGACTCTCTCTCTCTCTTGCTCTTCCTAACAGCGTCACACCCACACGATAGAGAGCTTCTGCTCCTTAAGGAGAGCAAAGATGGGCAATCCAATGTGTATTGCAATGCACATACTTTTTTTCTTAGTCTATGATTTTACTAAATTCAATACACGCACCAAAAAACCATGAAGTCAATGTCAACTCTTCCTCTCTCTCTCTCTCTCTGCTCTGTATACGTTTTTTGTGTACAAAACTCTCATCACACACACACATCAAGAGAGAGAGAGAGAGAGGGAGAGACATAAGTAAGTTTTCAAGTTGCTTCCTTTTACAAAGAAATGCCGTCTTGATCTTCTTGCCCAAAATTCATGTACGCAGTCCCTCTTCTCTCTCTCTGTTCACACACACACAAAGAAACAGAATAAGAGAAAGAAGTTAGCACAAGTTGGAGTTAGAATTCCATGTGAGAAGTTAGGGAATGTGTGTGTGTGTGCTATAAGATACTGTGTCCAGATATCGTGTGTGTGTGGAAGAAGATGAGGAAAAAATTGTGTAAGGATGATTCCATACGGAATGTGAGTATGTGACTTCTTGCGAAAAACCTCTGTGTGTGTGTGTGTCCTTCCTCGCTTTTATCCAATATTGCCAGGGAAAAATGAAAGTCTGACACACACTGCCCTGTGTTGTCTGGAGAGTAGTCTGTGTAATGGTAGATTCTGTGTGTGTGTTTGTGAGAGAATTTTTCTGGTTTCATTGATCTCAGAATTTAGAACAGAGGTCGAGGTACAGAAGAGCAAAAGGGCACACGAGAGTGAACTTTGAAAACTGTGGAAAAGTCTTTGAGCTTACACATGTGCCCCTCTTGCTCTCTCTCTCTCTCGTGTATCCCTTCATAATATATAATATTGCACACCCCACCAACATGCCAAATCAGAGAGAGAGTGTGTGGAAGAGGTGAAGGTTTTTTTGCAAAAAAAGAGAGGAATTTTTTTTACCTACTTTCAAATTCGGATATACCATTTGTTTCCAGTTTCTAATGCTCTCCAGACTGCACAAGTCTATGAAGTGTAGACTTTGACATGCAAAAAGTGTAGAGAGTAGAGAAATAGAGAGCAAAAATAGGAATATCAATAATTTTGATCACTCCTATCTCTCCCTCTCACACACGCCGCTTTCCATACACACACACACCGAGCATAAGAATTAGACTTTCGGGTGTTCTCCTTCACTCCGTGTTTCCGCCGACATTAGTCTGTACATCGATATGAGCTTCAATTTTGGATCCCGATCCCACAGACACACACACACACACCACACATGCTTCCTACTGTATACCGTGTACTACAGAGTTGTATGTATGTCAGTGTAACATCTGCCTCTCTCCCTTTTCTCAAAAAATGATATGTACAAAAATATATAACTACATTCTCCTCCTGTTACTCCCACACACATACACATGCACACACACTGGGTTCCTTCCAGACATGCAGGGGTGTAATGTGTATCACGCGAACAGAGTAGTAGCGTAAATTAGCGCTTCACGGGTTTCCCATTCTCTCTCCCTCTCTCTTCCTTGGAGCATGGAGAGAATGGAGAGAGGGAAATGAGAGGAAAGGAGAAGGACTTATCATTAGAAATTAAGACAAAGTGTAAAAAATACATGGGAATGGCAAGGGACTCGTGATCGAGACAGAGTGTTGAGAAATATGAGACATGGAGAAACACATGTAAGAGGAAGCAAAGTGTACAGAAATAATCATTATAATCATATCATTCACTCTTCCCTTCTTCCTCTCTCTCTCTCTTCTCCTCTTCCCTTCTCTCTTCACTCTCTTTTTTCTTCTTTCGCCGTATTTTTTCATGTACAATTTGTTCTGAACTACTCTTCTACTCTTTATTTCTCTCCGCTCCTTCACAACACAGACACACACACAAACCTTATGCTCCTCATTATGTCCCCTCCTCTTCCTTTGTCTATTTCTACAAGCGATGCTCTAAACACAGAATTTTTCAATTTAAATAATTTGAAATTATTATTATTCTCTCCAGAAAAATGAAAATTTTCCCCTTTCTTCCATGAGACTCTCACACTTTTGATCCATTTCACCCTCTCACAATTTGTACACATATTTTTTAAATGTGTGCAATCAAAATTAAATCATCATTTTTACTACACCATTGCACGCATGCAAAAGGATGTACGTGTACTGTAATGGAGAGGAGAGGAGAGGAGGAGAGGAGAGAAGAAGGGAGAAAGTGCAATGCTTTTTACTACATTAAGAATTGTCAGGGACTGGCATTAGTTGTGTAGACACACACAATCTCTCTTGTGCGTGTGTGTGTACTGTGTGTCTAGGCAGTGGTGGTGAGGCTTGAAGAGGATTGGGACACTGTCTGACAGAAATACTGACACAGCTTTTAGTCGGAGGAAAAGATTCCACACACACAGTCACTCTCTTCTCCTTCACTCTCACAGTCTATTTGTATTCGTATTTGTATCTTTTCAATCTACCTCCTTTCCCTGTGTGTGTACTGGGTGGACGTCTTCACATGCACCCATGTACGATACTCTTATCAATCTTACCCGCTCTGTGTGTGTGTATTTGGTGATATTGGGTATTGAGTCACTTTACTTTTGCTCCCTTTTTTTGAGGAAGAGTCTTTCGTGTGATGGAGGGAGAGAGAGGAGGAGAAAACTGATATATGGCGGTGGGTTCAACATGACTATCACTCATGAAAAACATTGGCTAATGCATCGTCTTTGCCTCCTTCCATTAACAAAAAAAGGATCCAAAGAAGAGAGGAGGAAGCTGTTGGGGGCGGCGGAAGAAAAAGCACGTGCTATTCTACTATCCACTCTACATTAGGAACACTTCACCATTACAGCCTTGGCTTTCATGTCTCCCAACAGCAGCTACCGTCAAGTCCTCCTCTTCTGTACACAACCGAAGTATGATCTCTGAATATTGTACAATCTACATCATTCATAAAAAATGAACATATGATTTAATATCTCTGTCTCTATGTTCTAAAATCACAATTTTTCCTAAAAATGTTTGAAACAGACACCCGAAGCAAATGACACCCGAATTTTTTAGCTCTGTTCAAAACGAGTTCGGCTGACGGTATCTGCAGAGTTCACTTCTGGTGATCCTATCTTATACCACAGCCACACTATTAGTGGGGATGACAGACGGTGAGTCGGAAAGATGAACCCTCGAACATCATTTCCATGAATTTTCTCTATTTTTTACACCACACGTCCATATACCACATTCTCCTTTTGTCCTCACCCTAACACACACACGGTATATCACGACTATATAGAATGTGTGCCTCAATCTCTCCACACACACACACACACAACAACCCCATGAAGAATGACACCGAAAGGAAAGTCAGTGTAAGTGGAGTGCGTAGCCTTGTATGCACTCACTCAGAGTGTGCATAAACCGGTAAAAATATGGAGGAAACTCTCTCTCCCTACGTGTATCCGAATCTTCTCTCTTTCTCTCTATTTATTTACCATCTTGATGCTTAATGCTCACTATTACTTAGAGCTTAAAGAATACATTAGATTGTCAATGGCCTGACATTGCTCACATTGTTGGTTGATGGCCCTCCTCGTACATACCATTCCACCGTGCTCCTATCCATGGTATGTATTTCCCAAATTACCATCCAGTCATATATATTACATTGAGGGAGTGTGTGTGTACTATGTTGTGGGGATGAGCTCTGCGTGTGCTGTCAGGGCCCTCCTTAAATATATTTATGTAGAGTGAGTGTGTGTGTGGATGTGAATGGAGAGAGAGATACACACAAGCCCCAGTTACATTTATTGTATGGAGAGCTCAACTTGATAGTTTAGTTTCAATGTTTGATGGCTACATTTGTATAAAATGTGGGAAGGGAAAGAGAGCGAGAGTCTCGAAATGGCACTGCTGCCGCCAGACTACCATCAGCCATCCAAAGTCTCCATTCTCTCTTTTGTGTGTGTGTGTTTGTGGATGTCTGGGCTTTCTACCTTTCCCTCCGAATCCTGTTTGGGAGAAACATTCAAAAAATCACTTCCATTCTGTTCCAAACACTTTTGTCGTGATGAATTAGTTGCATCCACCAACATATGCCTCTCTCTCTCACACACACACTCACTCTCTCTCTCTCTGCCTAGAAAACCAACACCACCATCCTCCATTCGATTACTATCATTTCTCGGCCCCCTCCTCGAAACCCCTTTGTGTACCTCTACATACAGTGTGTGTGTGTTTGTGTGTGTGTTGTAGACAACATACACTCTCTTTTCTTCATTATATAAATAATACACACGACTCTTGCTCCTTGCGTCTGTCTCCTTCTCTCCTCCACTTCATCCAATAAGCCACACTGCACCGTACATAAAGAATATATTAGAATGGTCCCTCTTTCACACACTCTCTCTCTCCTTTCCTTTTTTTCCACGTCAACTGCATCACATCACTTTTACCCGTACCCACATTACACACACTTTGAGCATAAGTTATGCAAATGGAGATGGAAATGCAGTGTAAGGCACTCTCTCCCTCTTCCCTCGGTGATCTTATTTTCCCTGTTTTTGATTCCCTTTTCTCCTCTGTTTGAAAAAGTTTTGTTTTTTTCTGTGCCCACACTCCAATATTCAGTGTGTAAATGGATAGATAGAGACATCCAATGTCTCCGTCTCCATCTTCATCAAGATTGCCGTCTCTCTTCGTCCCCCCTCAAACTCCACTCCTGATCATTTTCTCTCTTTTTTGTTGTAACTGACAAAACTGGGATCTGCGTGTGTGGAAAAAGTTGTATGTGTGTTGGGTATAAGGATGTATCAATTGCACATTCCTTTTATCTGTTTCCCCTATCTGAACTGCACAACCCAAAAGTGTGTGTAGCTCATACACAGAGTCGTCTATATATTCGTTCCCCATACAGACACACACACAAGTGTGCACAGTAATAAAAGGAATAGGATGAAGTGGCACGAGTCAACAGTCTATAGTCCACAAGGAGGAGAAGAAGGGAGACAAGGGAAGGATGCAATTGCAGTGGCAATCGTAATTGTTCTGAGAGCCATATCTGTCAGTTGTAAGAGACAAGTATGTACCCTCCACACACACAAACACACAGCTTAAGACACTCCAAAACAAGAGAAAGAGAGAGAGAAAAGGAAAGTCCACAGTGGAATGAATATATAAAAGCTATATTTTGCTAGTCATTTAAAAGGGCACGAAGTGGAGTGGGGGAAAAACAGCAAAAATTTTCGAGACCCAACCCCAACAACATTAGAACTATTTCCAGCGTCCCTCGTCATTTACCAGCAAGACACACACACACAAAGAGAGGAAGAAAGACTAAAGCGGAAGAGACGAAGTTCCCCTCCCGTTATTTAGCCTCTTTTAGCGAGACAGTCATTTTATTTCATATCTCTAAAATAAATATAAAGTAAATATTGCGCTGCTGCAATTTCTCCACCAGACTTTCCCCCTTCGTCTCTCTTTCTTCCACTGTCCTTCCCCTCTGACACACACACACACAGTCAGACTGAGGCCATGGACTCGTGAAGGTAGCTGAGGAAGAGAGAGAAGCTTGAAGATCTTGTAATCTGTGTATTAACTATTTACATATTCTCGCTAGCCAATCTTCCAGTCGTTTCCTCCGTAGTAGCCTCCTAAACAAAGTTTCCATGGTCATGCCATGACAAGAACTGAGTGCACACACACACGGTAACAGAGATAAGTGATGAACAAGAGAGAGAGAGAATGCCGAGGCCTTCTCTCTCGTAGTTTCTTGCAGGACAAGGCATGACACAGGATTAAAATGGAATGGCAAACTCTGAAGCTGTACCTACAGTAGACTTTATACTGTAAATATCTTACAATGACATCATAACAAAAGCATGTACGTGCACACACACACCTTCTCTCTCTCCTCTTCTTGGACTCACTCCTCTCACACAGTGAGTTCGTGTGTGTGTGTGTCTCAGTCACAGGGTTCTGCTCTGAGTAAACAGAGTGTCAACTTTGTGGGGGGGGGGGGGGGGGG
>WJFB01003124.1:0-14637 GCA_009870185.1 Pygmarrhopalites habei | reverse complement strand
ATATACCTCATTGTCTTCTTGACAAAGTCAAAAATGGATTAAAATGTTAATGTTAAAATATGTCCACAATAGTATTATGGCTTAAGTTATAACAACAATAGGGAAGATAACAATTAAAGAAATATTTCAAGTAGAGTTGCATTGGGAAAAAGGAGAATGGCAAATTTTTTTTAAAAAAAAAACTCTAGCCGATTTTATAATAATCACAAGTTGTTCAAATTCCGGGATAAAAAGCCACCTACAAGTTATTCGTTGTATCATCAGGAATATCCCTGATGATTTAATGTTTAAGAGGAACTTATCTTCTTGTAAACAGAACTTTATAAAGTCATTTTCAAAAATTATGACGATACTGGTTATGAAGGTCTACCTTCATCAAGATCAAGCTTAATGACCTCGGTCGGTCAGAGTTTACAAAAATTTTACTTTTCAACTTTCTACCCTGGGGAATTTGCCCAAAGAACATTTCTACCAAGTTTCAAAAAATTCCGTTGAAAAATGATGGAGATAAAGTGTAGAGTAGGAATTCCAGGAAAATAGCTCAGAAATAGTGTCCAGGGACCTGATCTCAAAAATTCCAACGGATCAGATCTTCTGTAGTTTAGAGATATGTATTGTATCAATATTATCAAAATGTTTGAAAATGACTTTATAGCATTCCGCTGACAAAGAAAGTTCCTCGTAATCATTACTAGTAGACGAGGAGAGCGGCTATACACATTACAGTAGTAGCCGCCAGTTAACAGTAATAATTTTCATAGAATTAAGATGAATCTTTAACTTAGGGACCCTAAGGTACAGTTTGAATTGAACTACATACTGAAGGGTATTTATCAGAAACGCTAGTTTTCGTGTTCTTTCACCAACAAAAGCGTGTCCGGGCTCAAATTGATGCTTGAAATCTTTCAGAGGGGGTATCGTTCGGTCAATTAACAAAGTGTTTAACTCTCTAGGTCTAACATTTTCCTAATATACCTAAGTTGGGGTAACTTAGGTATATTTTACTTTGAATATTTTCTATCTAATAAATTAGATTCTTACTAGCATAGAGTGTTTCTGAGAAAGTTTTATACTAATTGACAATTACTCTCTGATAAACAGTTACTCTATGAAAATTAAGTGTTAACTAAAGGCCACTACTGTATCCCCTTCATATAATATCTATCTAAAACGACGTGTACGAGTCTCACGTCGTCTAGCCGAAGATGAAGATGAGCCCAAATTGAACATTGAAGGCTGTTGTTGTTGCTGTTGAGGACTTCCAAATGGTTGTGGCTGCTGCTGATTAAAGCTGAATCCACCTGTACACCAATTAAAATATTATTAAAAAATAGTTATTATAAATTTTAAAAAATATATGTAGGTAAATAAAACGTCTGTTGTACAATACCTTGTTGTGGAGCTTGAGGTTGTTGCTGACCTGGTTGTCCAAATTGAAAAATAGAAGCAGGCTGAGATGGTTGTTGTTCCGTATTAGAAGATCCTCCAAAGTTGAGTCCTCCAGTTTGAGATTGTGGAGGATTAAAACCACCACCACCAAACGGAGGTGAAGACAATCCAGTGGATGTCGTGGAGGATGAATTAAAATTAAAACTAGTTGACGCTGCTCCAGCTTGTGGCTGACCAAATGCAAATGTGCTCGGAGTAGAAGTTGACTGTCCGAACAAAGGTTTATTTCCAGTATTACCAAATGTGGAATTAGATCCTGGGGCAGTTGTTTGTCCAAATGTTGGAGCACCAGCACTATTTCCTCCAAAATTAAACCCACCACTGGTAGTACTACTTGCTTGCCCAAATGTACTAGGCGTATTTCCACTATTTCCAAACAAATTACTTTGTCCAAAAGTAGTAGTTGTCCCAGTTGAGTTGGGTGTCAAACCAAAACCTGAACCAGTTGTACTTCCAGAAGTTGACTGGGCACCACCACCAAATGGACTGGTGGCAGCTGGACTTTGTTGACCAAAAATATGTGGGGATGAAGTTGATTGACCAAATGCAGGAATAGTGGTTGAAGAATTGTTGTTGTTTCCTTGACCACCGAATGAACTCGTTGCCCCTTGTCCAAATGGACTTGTTGTCGTATTAGATTGACCACCAAATGGACTCGTTGCATTTGGCAAACTTTGTCCCTGACCAAATTTATTAGGTGATCCCTGACCAAAAATGCTACTTGTTCCTTGTGTAGAACTTTGTGGAGAAACAGCACTATTAGACTGACCAAACGACACATTTGTACCAGGATTGGTCAACGTAAATCCTCCTGAAGACCCTCCACTACTTGGATGTCCAAATACGTTGGTACTAGAAGTGACACCAGTTCCTTGTGTGAATGAATTTGTTGGTGCACTACTACCTTGACCAAATAATCCTTTCCCACCCATTCCCTGTCCAAATGTAGAACTAGCTGATGTTGAACTCACTTGACCAAAAGTAGTAGTACTATTGACTACTCCTGTATTGTTACTATTGTTGCTCTGACCAAAGGTTGGTGTGGATGTACCACTGCTACTACTTGGAGCACCAAAGATGGGCACCGGTGTTGTACCTGACCCAAAGGCGGGAGCAGCAGTATTACTTTGTCCGAATATCGGAGTGCTAGTTCCAGATGTGATTTGTGACCCAAATTTAGGTAAAGTGTCAGTTGACGTGCTCTGAGCACCACTACCACCAAAAGTAGAAGAAAGTGGAGGGCTGGAGACTTGTCCAAATGCGGGAGGAGGAGGTCTCTGAGCATTTACTTGACCAAAGGAACTGGTGGCATTGTCATCTTTCTGTTGTTGACCACCAAAGGTGAAGGAAAATCCAGAACTGGGACCACTACTAGTAGTAGCGGGAACAGAAGTCTGAGTTACAGGAGTACTATTTGACAGAGCACCGAAAGCAAAGCCACTCGCACTAGCAACATCATTTCCACTATTAGATAGATTAGGTACTTGTCCCAAAATTTTGTCGGTCGAATCTTTATTAACCGAGCCTTGACCGAAAATGTTGCTGGTGACTGGGAGAGGAGGAGAAATGACACCAAATGTTGTTGTTGCTGTGGATGCTGCTAGAGTTGATGGTTTGCTCTGTTGATTTTGTGTAGTTGTGCTGGTAGTCTCCACACTACCAAAAATGCTGCTGGGTGTAGTCTCAGCAGGTTTTGCTCCTGCTGTTGTTGAACCACCGAATGAAAAAGTACTACTGGGTGTTTGTCCGCCAAAGCTAAACAGATTGCTACTGATATTCCCACTGGGATTTGTTTCTTTACCCAAATTTCCAGTTGAAGTTTGCTGTCCCAAAGTCGGTGTGTCTGTCGAGCTCTTGCTGATTGATTCTTGTCCAAAAATGTTGGTGGCGGTGACTGAAGGAGGAGGAGAAGGGACACCAAAACTCGTTATTCCTTGTGTTGTCTTGCCAGGCAAATTATTTTCTTGACTTTGTGTTGTTGTTGGATTTTGATTGGAAGGAGTCGTATTACCAAAAATGCTACTACTACTACTTGCTGGTGTAGTTTCAGCAGGCTTTACAAGACCAAAAGAAAATGTACCACTACTGCTAGCAGTTGGTTGTCCACCAAAATTCAATGAATTTTGTGTACTTGCTGGGGGAGCAAAAGATGGAGAAGTGGTGATTTGCTCTTTCGGTTGTTGTTGACCAGAGGAGAAAGAGAACCCTGAACTAACAGCAGGGGTAGTGGTGGTCGTAGTGATAATTGAAGTTGGAATAGTAGAGCTAGTTGTTTGTGCACCAAATGTGAACAAATTACTGGTAATATTTTCACTAGGCTTTACAGCTTCCTGTACATTATTTGCAAGAGGGGGCTGTCCCAAACTTGTCTCTGTTGTTGTGGTCTCATCGTCTTTGTTGGTTTTTTCTTGACTAAACATGTTGCTGGTGGTCGTTGGAGGTGTAGAGGAAGACAGGACACCGAACGTTGTTGTGGTGGATGGTATGCTGCTCTCTCCTACATTTTGTGTCGTAGTACTTGTGCCGGCATCTCCATTACCAAAGATGATGCTTGCAGTTGTTGTTGTTATCGTTTCGGGGTTTCCCGATCCGAAAGTAAAACCACTATTACCATTACTACTGTCTTGGAAACTGGAGCCTGATGCGGCGCTTGACGCCGTACAATTACTATTATTTCCCCTCCCAGGACTACCATGACCCGAACCACCTGTTTTTTAAATGAATTAGCCTTATGGTATTCCACAACTTTTAACTTTGACATAATGTCAAAGTTGGCATTAAGAAATTTTTCTAAAGTGCTACAAAATAAATATATTATATTTAATAAAAAATGAGAGAAAGAGACACTTACTCCTGTATGACTCATTCAATATATGATTGAGTCGGTCCAATCGGCGTTGTTTGTCTATGTCGTAATCATTCTTTGTAATCACATGGATATTGGGAGCGAACGAAGATGACCTAAAATTGTAAAAAAAAATTCCTAAAATACTTTTTCACATTTAAGAGGCTTAAATGGTCATACTATTAAATTCAGAACACATACATGAAAAAAAGAACATTGTGAGCACTTACTTTTTCTTGTTTTTAGATTCTTCACACTCATGGTCAGATGAGACATCTGGGTTGGAATCATCTTTCCGTAGACTAAATGAACTTTCATCAAATGTGACATTTTTCTTTTTCTTACTGGCTATTGGGGATGAAGAAGCGTTTGGAGATGAACTCGATGGACTAATTGATCTGTTATGATCAAATCCAGCAGCATCATTGTAACATTCTGAACAGGAACAAAATCCTCTGACCTTCTCAACTTCCTCTTCCTCATTGAGGCTCGTGATTAACTGTTCTGGGATTCGTCTTTTACGATATGGACTGGGAGTTCGTCCACCACTACCACTTGTTGGTGATTTCGATGAACCAACACTGATTTTAGTCTTTTTGAAACTTTTGGATGGCAAAAGTGTGTCATCCTCAGGTAAAAATCTTTTTTCAGTCTGATTCTATAATTATATTTTAAAAAAAGGACAATTAGAACATTTATTCTCATTTTCATAACGAATAAAAAAAAGTTTTGAATTATACTAATACAGTTGTTGTCAACTTACTTTCAATTGCTCCAAGATAGACTCTGATGTCATAGACTCATCATCATGTGTTTGTAGATTCGGAAGTGCCATGAATGGTAAATTTTGATTGGGAGCAGTAGTTCCAAATCTTAAATCACTTGGACTTTGAATATACTTTGTCCTCTTAGAATTTTGTTTCAAATGATCATCTTGCAAATAGTTACTTGAGGACCCATGACGTACTGCGCTAGTCCGGCTATCAAGCATAACATCAGGGAGTCGATTTCTGAAAATTCACATACACACATAATATAGGGATATAAGTTGTGAGAAACTACTAATTGTATGGAATTATTAATTATGTAAATTTAAATAAATGTAACATGCAGATAATTTTCTTTTACCTTTTTCTACTAAACATTGTATCACCAATGGAACAATTAGGAGATGATGAGGATACCCCAGCACCACTGGTCGACATTTGTATAGATGATGTATCGAGGACCATAGGAGGGGACCATAATTTTTGCATTCTACTATTATTAGGATTAACACCAATGGGAGACTGAAGGAATCCACCCATTCCAAACATAGGCCTATTGTCAACTGAAGGGATCCCAGGAGGAGTTGAGCCATCTGAAGATTTGGATGTAGCTTTCATGACAACATCCACCGGAGCAAAGTGCACATAGGTAGTCCCTGGAGACTCATTTCTTTTACGTCTTGTGAGTGAAAATTTTGAAGTATTAATGGGGGATGGGAATGATGGAGGAGGTAAAGTTGATTTTTGTTTCCATGAAGCTGGAGGTAATTGACCCAATTGTAAATGATTTGTAGGAGAATTTTTGTATTTAGAATTTGGTGAAATACTCAAGTTGGCCACATTGCACTCCCGCAAAGGGTTGAGTGTTGTGACATTTCTTCTGGCTAATCTTGATGTAAATCCTGGACTAGTTACGGCTGACAATGTACTATAAGAGAAAATACAAAAAACATTGTTACTTAATCATCAAAATTAATTATTATGTAAAAAATGGTAGACACAATTTATTTGAAAAAAATTATGTACACCTTACTAATGTGTACATATTGCAACAGGGCGCTTAGTTTTTTTCCTATGATTCTCAAATAAAACTGTCCCTTTTTTTAATCTTTAAAAATTAATAATTTTTCTTACACAGCGTCCAATGGTTCCTTGGATCGTAGACTAAGATGATGACGTTCACCTGCCGAACTTGTTGATGTAGTCTCCAGGTCATTGTCATCCTGTTCATACTGACGATGATTTTCAACAATGAATGGAGGGTGACCGGATTGATTGGCGTCTTGCCTTGAGTCTTGTAATTGTTGTTGTGATTGATTTGATGGTGAAGATGTGTAACGATCTAATAAATTAATTGAATTGTAGTTTGTGGAGACGGAATACTGTCGTTTCGCAGGTTGGTAGCTCGTTTTTCGACCAGTCAAGAAAGACCAGACCATGGCAAAAATTACTAAAAGTACCACAAGCAACCACCCGGGAACGATATCACAACAAAATATTAGTAAAACTAAAATCCCCACAAATCCTCTTGTAAACCACGACTCGAAAACTCTACTCAAACTTTCAGAAATAATTGGATTAAAATCAGCAAAGAATTCTTCAAACATCGTCGTCCAATAATTTTTTGAATCGCTGAATTTCCCGCTCGATGAAACGTTTGATTGTGTGTAGTTGGCACTCGCATCCACTTCCACTCCACGCTTCTTCTTCATTTCTTTGTTCGCCCCTTTCCATTAAAAATCTTCATCCTTTCGACACATTAAATATGTTTAGTATGGAGTAAATCGCATGAGATTCCTTCTCCACACACTACAAACGATTCTCTGACATATCCTCTGCTGATATAATATGAATGACACATTGAGTCATCATCCTCTTTTCATAATCTCGTTAAATTCTCCTCCTCCAACGGCTCCAATAGTACATAACATTAAAAATCGATTCACTTCACATTCCATTCGGAGACAGGAAACTCAGTAATAAATTTCGAAGTCTACGCAAAGTCCTATCACAGTCCCTCGTAGTGTGTGTACTTGACGAAAAAGTACACACTCCTCGCCCCTTCAAATGACAATAGTCAAAATTGAGGATGACAGGAAAGGGCGTAAAGAATATATACCAAAATAACTTAAAAAACAACAGCTTTACACGATAGTCATTAGGAAATACCAAAACTTGTGTACCACCACACAAATGTATGGTAACAAAAGAGGAAAAAACTCCTTGCATGATAGGTATATAGTTGAAATGAAAAGAGATTCACATTAACCTTCATTCTACCAGGTAGAAATGGTAGAATCTACCTCTCTCTCTCTCTCTCTCTCAATCTCATGATGAGATTCTCATCCCCTTTGGCCATCAGTTGCTCCGAGTCTAACAAAAACTAGACATCAAATCATAAAGGGAAGAAGAAATCCTTCTCATCGTCATAATTTTTATTTGACTGCTTTTACAATTCTACAATCTCCCAGTCATACAAAGGAAGAATCCATCCAAAAAGCTTTACTGTGCAGAGTCACCATCTTGGACTAAATTGTGTTTGTTTGTATGTCTACAAAACAGTTGTACGGACAAACACACACCAAGTTCGCCTCTTCTCTCATTTCCTTCTGTAAACATTTTATTACCCCACCATCAAAGCATTTCTCTCCTCTCTATAGTCCTTCGTTCATTCACACACACCCAATTTTTGCTGACTAGAAGCTCGAAGCTCTGTGTAAACTACCTCATTTAAAAAAATATGATATCCCCCCTCTCTCTCTCTCTGCAAAGCTGTGTGTGTAGTGAATGTAGTGAGAGAGGGGAAGCCTCGATTCTTGAAATAGGAGTTCTCATTTCCCCCATCACATGACCTGTCTGACTAGCCAACCATGGGGGGGATATGAGTGGAATAGAATTATCCTCAACAACTGAAAAACCTTTAGAGACCTGCGTTCTTTGTCCTATAAACAGTGGCCAATGAGATGGGGTTGTACAACTGTCGAGGACCAATCCATGGGGAGGGGATCAGAGGAGAAAACATTGGATTTCAAAAGCCCTTTTTAGCCCCACCAAGATTCGTTCGAGAAGAGAGAGACGCTCTTCTCCAACCAGACTTGCGTCGTTCACAGCCATCCACAAACAAACATTTTCTTCCCCCCTCGAACCAACATGAAATGAGGAGGATGCCAAGCCAACACACACACACACTGTCTCTCTGAAACACACGTAGTACAGTACAAGTTGGAGGAGCCAAAAGGGGGAAGGAAGCTTCAACACACGAATACTCTCTCCTGCCAGTGTGTGTGTACCTGCATCCCCACATCGTTAAAATACACAGTGCGTGTACATCCACACAGTACACACACACAGCTTGCATTATGTACACACGTACAATTCTGTTAGCTACCCCATACACTATCTAATCTCCCCCTTTTCCCTTCTCTCTCTCTCTCTCTTTTGCCTCTACACAAACGCAGAGAGGAGGACTGACAGAATGAGAGAGTGAGAGAGGAGAACGAAAAGGAAGAAGAGCGACTGACAGACATTTTTTGTCCGCCCGTCCTTTTCGCTTGAGGGTAAAATCTCATTTAGACCTCTCTCTCTTCTCGTGCTGATCGTATCCGAGGCATGAACACAACACATCCCCCTTCTCGTATCTCATGGGCTCAGGAATGTTTTTTCTCCCTATATTCCAACCATTTATTTATTTTTTTTCCCTTCCCAACAGAGAGAGAGGGAACACGAACATTAGAGAGAGATGAGAGCCCTAGAATATACTAAACTTTTGAAAAGGCCGAGAGGGAAGGACCACTCTAATATTATACCAACTCCTACTTTTCTCATCTAGCTCAAATGTAAAAAAAGGTAGAGACACACAACACACACACACTACATAACACACAATCAGTCAGACAGGGGGAAAGGAATGGCTGAGCACAAATGGCTGTGTTGTTGAATCGATTTTTTTACCCTCACACTACACACACATACACACGATCCTCACTAGATATTCAGAATATACTTTACCACATCCAGAATATGTAATAATTTTCCCTTTTTTTCTCTTTCTCTCCCTCTCATCTCTAGCCTCTCCTATGATAATCCATCCTACATGATGTGATGAACATAGTCATATGTACACGCACACCAAATCATTTCTCTCTGCGTCTCCCCCTCCCCCTTCCACACACACACACACATCTACAGTATCTACACACATTCTATTCGACTTAACATGAGAGCGGAGAAACAGCTTCCCTGGATACTCACTCACACACACAGACACACAGCTTGTGTTTCTCTCTCTCTCTCATCAATCATTGCTACATAATTCGAAGTGGTGGAACGCCCTTAGAGAGGGACGTTTAGGTTAGGTTCTAAAGCCCGTCCTCATTGGCCAGAGCAGCTCATAGACCTCGTCGACGTGTATAAATATAGGACGAAGAGGAGACGAGACCCACACACACACACACTTTCAAAAGAGCCAAGGCAAAAGCTTTTCAACTTGTCTCTCTCTCTCTCTCCCCTATATATTATTAAATATATGTGTGAGAGTGGTGTGTGTGTTGGTTGAGTGTAGCCCGATCAGAGAGAACAGAAACGAAGAGTACACACACGAGTCAGAGAGGAAGGAGCTTCTGCGACTTGGAGCCGAAGCACAAGAAACAACTTTCCAAAAGCTCTCCTCTTCTCCTGTTTGGCCTTTTTTAGTTAGTGCAAATCCTCCGTGTTTCACGAGACGTTCTCTCCCTCCCTATCTTTCTTCATACCATATACACTCTCTTGACTGTGTGTGTGTGTGACTACTCGTGTTGTTCAGTGAAGGAAGAATTTTCAAAGACAGGATCAAATAACAGTGTGTCAGTCATATATTTATTCTCCTGTACACTGTATACTCTATCCATTGTTTTTACCTGGAGAGAGAAAAATATAATATTTCTATAAAAGAGAGTGAGTGACTGTGTCCTCATTTGGAGTCATCTCGTTCAAGACGACTGTGTACACACACACATGAAAAAAAACCCCTTCACAGTGATGCAGTACTCATTATGTAAGTACTGAAAAATTTTCCATTTCTCTGTGCTTCTTAATTTTTCTACAGATTTTATTTTATGTGGGAAAAAATTGGGTTTGTGGAAAAAATTCTGCCGAAGTTAAATTTTTGCAAACTTATAATTTTGTAATTAAAAAATTGTGGAGTTTTTCATGGAGTGAAAGTGTGTGTGTTTTTTTATAAAAAAAAAGTGAGTTAAATAGTACGAAAAAAGTTTATAAATAAATACTGCTTTTTTTGACAGAACAGTATGTATTATATAAGGAAAAAATGTGGGGTATATGTATATACAGGGAAATTGTCGGCAAGTCCGTTTTTTCGGATATTACGAGTGTTCCAAATTTTTCTTTTGTGTAGATTTTGAAATGGGAGTTTGGGAACCAGGGTTTGTGTGTCAAAATTTTAGATAGTTGTGATATTTTGAAGGGAGAGACAGGAAGATGGAAAATGTACACACACACACACAAACACACTGTGGTAGAGAGTAGAATGTGTGTGTGTGTGTTTCTGTATAGGACAGGATGGCAGAGTTCATTTCGGTCTTTTGGATGGGGGAGTTGCTGTGTTTTGCAATTAACTTTAACTTTATTCTTTTGACAGTCAAATTCTACATTTTGAGTCAAGTCAGCAGACTATTTTTGTGGAGGAAAATTTTCTCTTTCTCCTGATCTTCCTTTATCTTCATCATTAATATTAAAATACTCATTTTATCTTTGATTTTTTCAATATTTTCTATTATTCAAAGGAAATTGTGAATTTACTATTTTTAAAATTTTGACTAGTTGTGCTTATATTTTCTAGGTGAAATGTACGGTGGATTAATCTTTATTATAATAGGATTGGGATGAATTTTGTTTTTGTGCTTTACAATAACTTTGACAGTGAATTAAAATTAATCAAAGTCGGTATATTTTTTCTATACACATTGAAATTTATTTTTTTTAAAAATTGGGAGATTATATTTGTCTATATTTAATATTGACAATCTTCCTTATTTAATTCTTCAATTGATCCTGTGTATTTATTAATGTTTTGCAAAATATTTGAAACAAAACAATCTATTTTGTGTGCAAATGCAGACAGTATGAAAAACGAGTAAGTATTTATTTTTGTGTGTTACATAGTAAGAAGCTGTAGTTCACTCGATCAAATTTTATTATCACACAAAGATAGGAATTGTGTATCTGTCAAAAAAATGCAGAAGAGAAAATTGTATCATTTTGTCAATCCTCCTGTACTGTGTAATATTTTCCAAAAATTATTTTCCAAACCAAATTATACTGTGTGGTTGGTATGCTGCTCATTTTTTTCTCCATTTGTATATCAAAATATGATAATAACTTTTGTTGGACAAGGAATAATGATCGTCTACATATTCATGTGAACCATTATATTATGCATCTGAAATTTGCATGAGGTATTTACAACATGTGCACAAACTAGCACACACACGCACACACACACACACTATTCTACATCATCCCTTGTAAAAAGTATCCAGTGTCGAATGACAGACTCAAGAATATGATTTTGAAAATCATTTCGCTTTTAGTTAAGATTGCCAATTTTTAAAACTTTTTCTCTCAGATTATTCCTTGATGTGTGAACAATAATCATTTTGTAAATTTTACATTACATTACATACCAAGTTCATTTACATCCCATCAAAAATTATTTTGCTCCATTCTTTCTCCTCTCCGTTTTTTGAACGAGTTCATTAAAAACTGGAGTGGATGTTGTGTGAGAGTTAGTCAAATTGAATCTTGCTTTGTACTTTCTCAAGATTAGGAATCGGTGGTGTTCGCACTTCCTGATTTATGACCCTCACCAATTACCGTTTGTGTTCTTTTAATTACCTCCCTCCCTCCTCCTTTCTCTTAACGATTATGATGATGACCAAGAGCTCGGTTTGTCCAGTTCTAGTCCGCCTGTTATGTACATCTGCCATCATACTTCTCACGACTGAGGGGGAAAGTCAGAAGAGGGGGAGTTGGAAAATTAGAGATATGACGGCTTTTGTCCGAGGATCGTAATAATGAAATGTCTCAGTGTGGGGTGTGTGCAAGAGAGAGAGAGAGAGAGATGGGGGAAGTGGTTGTTTCTGGACGACTGGTAAATTGATGGCATTCAATAAAGTGATTACAGAAGGAGAGACAAGATGGATTGATTTGGTGTGAACATGAACATGACATCCTCGTTTTGTTGACTCTTCCTCTCCTCCTGGTCTCTTCATTTCCCTCATTTAGTACATAAATCCTCACACAAGTCTCATACATGTATGTATCAAAGTCATTTGAATTAGAGTGAGAGACAGGTGTCCACTCAAGATTTCTTGGAGTTCTCAAGTATATTCTTTAATGGTGGTTTCACAAGGATTATTCATTGATCCTCAATTTGAGGTGCACTTGAGTCCTTCGAATGAAAGGAGGAAAAGAAAGAGAATATCAATGAACTCTGTATACATGGACAAAGATCTCCTTTTAATTAAAGAGTCCATGATAAATACTGGATAAACTTTGTCCATTAGAAAACACATTTTTCTAGAATTTTTAATCTCAAATCAAATCTAAAGACTTTCTCATGCACCTCAGTTTCTTGACTGAGAAGCTTTTGTACTATGTAGGATTGAGTGTATCACAATCGTACAAGTGATAGCATTGATTTCTGTCCGAGGTTGAGAGAATTGAATTAGTCAGATTAAAGACTGTGACAGAGAGAGATTGGAAGGATCGGAGTGTTCAAGATGAGGTTGATCATATTAAATATATTGCCATTATGATGGCACACACATATAATATATGTGTGTACGCTGACTATAATATAGTCAGCGTAGGTATGAATCTCTGTGTTCTGCTACTGTAGTCTTGAACGGTGGATGTTGACAGAGAGTTTTTTAAAATTCAGTATATCTCCTCCTCTTCCTTCTACTCTGACAGCTCCACTCGAGTTGTCACGATCCTCGGCTCCACTACCGGTATTACCTAGCCTTACCTAGAGATGTACATACTTGGATGCAGGAGAGAGAAAGTAAGGGAGGCTGGAGAGAGAGAGAGATATTGGGCGTCTTTTTTCTACAAGGATTTTCCATGAGGCTGGATGCAGGGGGAAGCTTTAGCACATCTCTCTCTCTTCTACTCATCGACTTGGCGAAAGGAAGGTTTGGAACATAAAACCATCAAATGTATAGTTCGTATATGGTTTGTGTATGTAGAGACATATGTTATGGAGGCAATTTCGCTATATACACAAAAAAGATATGTCGAAGTAGACTGCTCGGCTTTATTTTATATGTTCTTGAGCCAGGGGGATACGAGGTAAGAGTAAGAGGAGGAGGATAACGTCTATGAGAGAGAAGGAGAGATATTAAAACAAGCGGTGAGTTTCTATACATCATCTCTGTATCTCTGTGCACATTTTGAGCCATCCCATTCCACATTTTACCATAAGCAAATACTTCTTATTTTGTTTCCTCCAAAACTTCCTCCTCTCTGGACCCTCTTGTCTCCCTCCCTCTTCTTTGCTCTTTGGAGTAACAAGACCGAGAAAGTTATGAATTCGAGAGAAAGGAAAACTTGGTCTTGTGTACAACCCACATTATAAATATAAACGATCAGGAGTAACACACGCACACAGGCAGAGAGAGTGGATGTGCGTTTGGTGTGTATTTTTGACACGTGATGCATCATACATATGTATGTATGTACAAGACATTTAAAGTGTAAAATATCAAACAAGGTTTTGAGTACAGATCAAAGGTGTGTGTGTTTGTTCATCGTATGTACTGTGTACTTTTAAATATGTTGTATGTGTTGTCTTGGACTCTGTTTCCCAAGGGTTTACCCTGCCATTCTTAGCCCGAAGGCAGTGTTGAAAAGTGACTGGATTAAGTTGGGTCAGGAATTAATTTGGAAAAAATTTTCAAATTGACTGTCAATCTTTGAAGCACGTGCTACTACTACATATGTACATGGTTAAATGTGTGTAGGTAGTAGTAGGTACATACCAGGACACGAGTAATAGAGCGAAGGTGTGCAAAGAACAACTTTGATAATCAACGTTGAATGAATTTTTTAACAAAAACAAACAAACGTTTTTTTCCAGTCATTTCTTTGGCTTGATGGTTTTGTACATTTTTATTTTTGATTCTCTTTCTCTACGATACGAGGAGGATTTTTAAAAATGCTTTCTCAAAGAAGGGGTTTTCAAAAATTTTTCTAATATTAAATTTTCTTGTTAGCCTCACACAGAACACAGACAATTAAAGGTGGAGAAAAGTATGGAGTAAAATGGTATCGTTCACACATCCTTTTCTATCTCACCGTGTAAAGCGCCATCAAATTGAAGAGCCATTTGTTAAATGAGGAGAGAGAAAGTTTTGCAAAAGTTTTCTTCTCCTCCTTCTCTCTCTCTCTCTGCTATGATAGTAAAGCCCGATCCGCACTATTCACCTCCATGTGTGAGTTAACATACATATGCAAAATGGGCTGTTTCTCGCACTATGACTTTTCTTTAACATAGCAAGGGCATTACAAACGCATTGT
>WJFB01003123.1:0-14644 GCA_009870185.1 Pygmarrhopalites habei | reverse complement strand
ATTCAGTTTTTTCAGAGATAAAATTTATTTTTATTGCAAAATTGCCCAAATTATAATAATAAGGTACTTGTCGACGAGACCACAATGCCAACTTTGAGATTGTAAAATCTGTTAAAAGTGAGCGGATAGGAATAACACTTTATAATATTCAATAGTATAGTGAAGGTGAGTTAATTTTGATTTTAAAATTAATATTTGAGGCCTAACCCGTCCTTTCCTAACCCGTTATTTTCACTTGAATTAAATGAAATCTATTTTGTCTAAAGGAATGGCCGAGGCAGTTGCGGCTGGACCCGGAACAGCAACCGAAGTAATTCATCCTGATCAACAGACTGAGACCCCAGCTCCCGTAATATTGAGACTACAACTTAAAAAACCGAAAAAGAAAAAGAAAGTCAATTGGACGACGGAGACTGTGGATAATGAACACATGAACAAAATGAAGTCAAAATGCTGGTAAGTTTACAACTTTTTCCTTTTTTATTAGTAAGTGTACACGTGTGATTTTACATGTTATGTGAAATGGTCATAAAATTGTTTCTTTAAATTTTTTTAGTTGCATCTATGAAAAGCCTCGTATATTTGGAGAGTCATCAGAGTCTGAAGATGACGATTGTGATCAGTGTCGAGGTCATGTTGAGAGAAAAGATCCACCCCAATCGTCTAATCCTCCCGTCCATGGTCCGTATCATTGTATTTAAGGTAAATTTTTGTTTGACTTTGTATTTACGTGATGAAAGATTTAGTGCAGTGGATTTGATATTGTGAAATTGCATATAAACTAGTGTTTTATTTAATTAATCAGACAGTTATTTAGTGAACTCGACATCGAAGGTAAAATATAGAAAGTGAGTACAACCACTGAATAATGGCTGTGTGTCGTAGTATGTTATACAATTTAATTTAAATTAATTTGTAAGTAAATAATTGAAAGTAATTCATTGGGTGAATTTTTTTTCTTTCAAACATCACTTGATTGACATGAACGTCGACGTTGACGCTGAAGATAGAGCTCCTTCCCTTTATTTGAGCTAGCAACATCGATATTGAGTTCTCGACACTGATCCTTGGATCTCCAAACCTACAAACATTCATATACTTGTATATGTGTGTATTTTGAAAATTTTGTAAATAACTTACGTTCACTGTTATTTTTAAAAAAACTAAAATATACTACATATAAGTACCTTTATTGTTCGATCATCTGAGACAGACACTAACATTCGTGAGTCTGTGGGATTGAAGGCAACCGCATTCACAACATCTGTATGAGCTGAATATAAAAAATGTAATAAATGTAAATAACAACTTATGTAAACGAACACATTGTATTTTTTACAGTGTAAAATGATATAATTTTTAAAAAAGTATTCTTACGCAATTTTGCTAATGCAACTCCGTAATGCCTGTCCCACAAGTAGCAATGTTTATCTTCACTACCGCTTGCCAGATACAAGTCGGCGGCGTCAAGAAAAATAAAAAAGCACTCTTCGTTTGGGGTGTATGCACGATGATGACCTGGACGCATCATTCCAACTTGGGTCAATGTGGTCAGATCAATAACGTGTATATCAATCTCGATTGAGATTGGTGGTGGTTCCTAAAATGATAAAAATTGAATCAGTATATTACTGTAAAATAAGCTACTCAGAAATTAGTAATCAACATTTTGAGACTAGTTTACGTCTAATTACCAATGGATCAGATATTGAATAACCAGTGGGCCTACACAAATCAACAGAAAAGATTACATGATTAATGATTAACTTGTCACGAAAGTATCAACAATGAAGTGCGGCAAAATGTTAGCTTTTTTACCATGGACGACTATTGACGTAAAGATAGCGATGATCTGTTAAAAGTGACAAAAGTCATAAGTATGTAATGTGAATTAGTTCACGTGTCATAAATATAGATAACATTATTCACAAGTTATGAATCATAACATATACATACACTCTGTATGTACACAGTTACCTGGCGAGAGTGCCATTCCAATGATATGTCCATGCAGATCTAGAACAACGTCACTCTGAAATGAAATATAATTACATGATAGAATAAAAATCAATACCATAAATCCACTAAAAAACAATTAATAATTACATGATCAAAAAGTGCAGCAACTTTTGGATAGTCAAGGTAATCTTGGACATCCTCTTCCTCTCCTGCTTGTTCCATCATTCTTCGACGACGAAGTTCTTCTTTCCGTTCTTTAAGACTAGGTCCTGGATCAATACGACTTTGAAACCGAACAGGTTTAATTTTTTTGAAGCCCACTTGGTGAGGAGAGCTGACACGATTGAATTTAGACTGACATTAGTATTCAATAAATTTGTCAAATATACTATACACATGACTACAATTACAATGTGTCATCATGAATTTGTAAAAGATCATTATACTTACTATGTTTGCGAACCGCATGTAAAAATTAACCACTTATCGCGAGAGTCAAGCAAAATTGAGTTCGAGTCCGTGGACACATCTGTCAAGTCACTATTTGACGATGTGATTTTTTGACGTTTTTCCTCTGGTTTTACTGGACCACTAGTATTACTATCATCGAATGCTTGCTTCCTCGTATGTTTAGAAGAACCCGGTTGAGGATCGTCTGAGTTTGATTTGTCCCTTGAAGTGTCCAAATGTCTCCAATTTTGAAAAGGTACACTCGAGCAGCTCGGGTGTGATTCATTTTTGACTAGATGTGAGAGTGATGAATTTCCATTGTCCATTTTAGGACCAATAACATGCTCCGGTTGATCTTCGGTTGAATCTTGTTGGACACAATTGGCAACCATCACAGAACGAATGGACGATGCTTTTGGATTATAAAACTAAATTTAGAGACATAAAAAAACAATGGGTTAGGTGGACTGAAATTCACAAATCTTCATACTAATGTACTCTACATTATGTACTATATGAGTAAGTACCTGGAACAATTTGTTGGAGATTGCTGCATGTTCTGAGTGCACCTGCGGGTTGTAAATTAAGTTGGCTATTAATTATTTTTTTCTAGTAAACGCGTGGCTGTAATTTTTTTTATTCGGATGAGGATAAATGTTATCCGAATTAGAAAAAAACAACTTACCTCCTGACTTGCTTTGTTTAACCATATCACACTTTTACTAACAAAGTCTGCAATCCAATGAAGATTTCCAGAGAGGAGAAAATTGTCAGAATACCAGGTACCTATCATATATAAAAATTGTTCCATGTGGGTCACTCGTATAAGTATGACATGTTACTAAGTAAAGGACTGAATTTATTTTAAAAATACCAAATATGTCGTATGGTTTACTGGGTACTCGACATTGCAGGTGAAATCCACCTGTACAATAAAAGTGTTGGAAATATGCAATTCATTCTTCTTCATAATAAATGATTTGTATATTTGCACGTACTGGACCCCAAACTGAATACAGCAATTTCTCCAGATGTGGTTTGGAGACCGAGCAGAACTCCGGAAACCAATAAAAGAGTATCCGAGTCATTAAACTGTGAAAACTGGGTATACTTCCATGTAAAAACTTGCAAATCGTAGTGAAATTCCAACTCCACGGGATGACCAGATTTCCACACATAAACTTTTGCATCTTTTGAGCACGTTGCAAAGCGATTTCCTACCACAACAACAAATATTATGAGAATTATGACATTGTGTCCTCCATACAAATATGTAGTAATATTTCAAAATTTTGAATCATGGCTGTCAATTTTGTAAAGAAAGGCAATAATGAAATAATTTAACTAACCATCATGAGAAAAGGACACATGTAGAACTTGATCCGTGTGTTTTGTTATCACGTCTGATTCCACAAATGGAGTATGATACACGAGGCGTATAAATTCATCACGCCAATTGTCTGATCCTGTAAATGCAAAAACAAATATCTCCATTAATCACAGTGTCATGAAAATATATGTATGGAAACTAAACTTGACAACCTTTCATATTTGTACTCACCAACTGGTTCTAGACAAACATTTGGCAATATACTAAAGTACGAGTGAAACAAATTCCTCCACTAGTTTTGGAACATATTCAAAATAAAAAACAATTATAATCTTTACAGAGATAGTCTGTGTTAAATAATTGTGTATGTCAATTACGACGAATTGAATAACAAAAAAGAATTATACAGTTACATTTTGTGAAAGTAAATAACTTACCAAAATATTGTCCTTTGAAACTCTTCTTAGCTTTCGTGAGCACTTGCCAACCCTTGAAATGTCTTCGGGGTCAAGGTAGGTCAAAACACTCAGTAACAGGGAGTCGGGTAACAGTTCCAACATTGTCAAATACTTGGATGAAATAATTATTTTACAAAGACAAATTCTGTGTGGCCCATTCAATCTCAGCGGGCTAGTCTTCACAGTACATAATATTTGAAGATTAGAGACAAACTAATTCAGTAGAAGATTTAATCATCATCAAGTGAAGTCGACACAGTCAAAATTGTCACAGTTTGAAGGGGACACTCCCGGACAATTTGCGAAGTGACGCAACCTCTTTTTTACAGAAATCATTAGTTACTTTGTCACGAAAAACAGTAAGTATTTGGACATGCGATTAATTTCAAAGGGCTGTTCTCACTTTGCCGTGTAATATTATGCTAATTAGACAATTAGTTCTGGACACACTCATCTTGTAAGATTTTTGTTATTTTATTTAGACATGAGGAAATTATTATTGCTGAGTAATAGCCAGCTGCACAAGGTACTTTTAAATTCTAATCATTTTTGTCTAAAATATTTCATCATCCAATGGTTATTATTATTAAACTGGATAAAAATATAATGACCGTCTCAATTAACTCTTTAACAATGACTTTCTTCAGAGTGGCTACTTAGAATATGCCAAAGGTGAGGGCTTAATACATCTCCCAGATAATTACTGTTGTCATTATTAAATACGGCAACTATAGTTGACCATATATAAGACATACGAAATTAATGCAATTTTTCTTCATGTGCCCAAAGAATATGTGAATCAATTTTTTGCCAAGAACGGGGTGAAACAAGTACTCTTTATTCCGTATGCAAGTCCAGGGTAAGTATCGGATATTTCATTTTTCTATCTATGATCGCAACTTGCGATTCGCAAGTCGAATTTTTAAACCGGAATTGCATAACTAAAAAAATTGTCTCTTTTTTTCCCTATGTGAAATACAGTAGTCAAGCAAAGTACACAGAAAAAGTGTAAGTCAATTTATTATGCTATGTAGTGAAAATTTTGATTATTGTATGTAAAGTCGCCTTCATTAAATTCCTTGTTTCTTCTTGTAGAAGAACTGAGCTGAATAAATGGGGTAATTTGCATAAGCACTAATTAGAATACATATTCCACTGATAAGGATAATCTCTGTACCGAGTATTGGGATCAAGTCTTTTGGTTTGACTAAAAAATTATTCAATTATTTTGTTTAGGTTATAAAGTCATAGGCATTAATGAGGTTGAGGATGCGGTCAGTGCCATAAACGAAGCTCAATGTATTTTTGTGGGCGGAGGGAACACTTTTCTTTTACTAAAACTGCTTCAAGAGAATCATGTCATGGAGGCTATACGAAAAAGAGTACTTATAGGTACAATATATATTTTTAAATTAGAAAAATTTTGGTATTCAACCCCTACTATTACATGACATTGCTGTGATTATGATCATCTTGTATCTTGTTGTAGATGGGATACCGTATCTGGGTAGTAGTGCGGGTACTAACGTGGCTACGGTGTCCATCTCAACGACGAATGACATGGTATACTGGATGAGTTGTAAATTATCTTAAAAGCTACCAAGTGTGTCGCTACAGACTGATTGACTGACTGTGTTTTTATTGGTTTTTTAGCCCATTGTTCATCCGTCCAGTTTTGAAGCTCTAAAACTAGTGCCATTCAATATTAATCCCCACTACTTGGACAATGTAAAATTTCATTTAATTTCGTCAAGTTTTCTTTTAGATTCACATCAACCATAAGCAATTAATGTATATGAATTTATTCTGTGTAGGATCCTACGTCCAAACACATGGGTGTGAGTAATCAAATATTTTCTTTTTACTATAAAGACAACTATTGTACGATTGTGAAAGTGAGAGTAAAATGATGCCGAGAGAGTGAAAGTTGTTTATAATATCCTTTTCTTGGTTTTTGTAGGAAACGAGAGAAACTAGGATTTTAGAGTATCATATGTTGGTGGGTTATTTTTAACTTTTTATGAAAATTTTCAGAGAAACATTTTTCGTAAACAAAAATGGGGATAGCCTTCTGAATAATGACACTTCTTTAAATGGTTTATGATTATTTTACACAGCCTAATACTCCTCCCGTACTGGGTCTCCGAGAAGGAACATTTCTCCATGTAATCTCTCTCTCCCTCTCTCCTCTACATAAGCTGCCTACATAAATTTCATGATAAAGTTCTGATACGTTGAGAATGTCTTGTACTAATTAAGTTGGAAAAATAATTGATCAAGGTTCGAGGTGATGTGGCCACTCTTGGAGGACTTTGCCCCGCTCGCTTATTCATAAGGTACACACACGCATTTAAAATTGTATTTTACATACATGTACATATATGAATTATTTAATCACAAAGTTTTAAACTACATATATGTTCTGAAGGAAACACTATTTACTTTGGCTGTGTATTCATTTATTTATAACAAAAGTATAACATTGTTGACTTTATAAAACTTTGTAGAGGAAAGCAGCCAGAAGAGTTTCCAGTTGGTACAGATATCAGTTTTCTGCTCGATAAGACTACTACGGATTAAGAAGATGAAGACGAAACGAGATAGGCTGCTGCATAATGTTTACAATTTTTTTTCTTGAAGATCCACTCATTTCCTAGAGAGTGAGATGTCAAGTTCTTGTGATGATGTAATATTTTAAAACTACTTTTAAAAACCATTTAATTTTTAAATTTTTTTGAAGTGAAGAAACACAAACAAAGTCAAGCTCATCAGTCGTATTCGCGATGATCCATTACAATTACGTTAAATGAAGTTAAAATAATAATCAGCTAATAAACGACTGTTAGTGATATTCTATTTCAGCCAAGTATAATGTATGTAAATATATATTTCCAATTCTTCTTCAGTCTGCCTGCACTATTAAAAATTTACAATCATGAGTTACAAGATTGAGTACCTTTTCTAATCATATTACAAGTTAAGTGACTGAAAAGTTATCTTTGTTAACAGTCATAAGTAGTCTAAGAACGGTCCTTTGAAACAACCATGGAGTGAGGGTGGTATTGTTCAAATTTTTTTTTCTTTCGACTACCTCAAATTATTTACTTAGGTAGTTTTTAGGTTAATTGTAATTATTTTGGGGTTTGTCATTGCAGGCGGGTTGGTCCATCATTCACTGTCACTATTGACATTGACGGTTTGGTCATGCAAGGGTTCCATTCTTTTAGAAAATGAATTAAAAAACAAGTTTTTGCTTGTCTAACATCCTTGTTATTTTTGACATCATGATGAGTGACAGTAGGACGAGTTCCTGGGTTACCATACCGGAAATGGAGGTATAGTAATTATAAATTTTGATCATATTTATTAAGAAGGCTATATATGACATTTACGCATAAAATTAATGACCATTTTACTGTAGAATTAATAGAGTTTTGCATTCTGTCAAAGAGAGTCTTTGACAGAATCTAATGAGTTTTACAAAACATTTTAATGTTCATATTTTTTACGAATTTTATTTTAGCTCGGGACAATGTTGTTAGAGAGGGGAACAGTGGTCACTAAATTTAATCATCGGAAGAAACCGGAAAAGAAAACACTGATGATCCGGAGAGAAACCCGACAAATCGTCTGGCAAAAGTCAACCAAGTGTGTAGTAGATGGGACAGGTGAGACAGAAATGATTACATCTTGAAAGGTTTGATTGCTTTCATGAACCCTAACCATTTTGTTGTTTTTCTTTTCTTAATTTTTTAGTGGATTTCCGGGAAGTAAAGGATATAAGACATGGTATGCACATGAATTACATAAAATAATTGCACAAGAAACGGATGAGAGTGTCTCTTTATTCAAAATAAACTTTTGTGTATGAATATTTTGATTCTAGGGAAAAGCTCTAAAGACTTTGAAAAATGGCCTGATGATGCAAAAAAACATGAGAACCTCAAATGTTTTGTTGTCTTTTATGGATCAGAATTTCGTTTATCTACTTTGTCCATTGCTGGTAAATGCAAAGCTTATAATAGAAAAGGATTCTTCAATGTTTTCATCTTGAACGATATATTTATTTTTAAGTACTCTTTATTACTAGCTTTGTCGGAAAAAGAGTGCGAACTATGGATAAGGACTATAAAGTATTTGGTGCTAGAAACCAAAGAATCGACTTACAATGTTCAGGTATTTGTTTTTATTTAAATTTTTATTTAAATTTTATTTAAATTTTTAGTGTCGATCATGTAATGCAGAATATTGGAAAGTAGTTGATTACAATTTTTTCGACAACAATATAAATATGCTAATATTTTTGTTTCAGTTGGAAACTTGGTTAAGAAAGCAATTTTATAACCTTGACTCGACCCATTCTACAGTCAAGGGGACGTAAGGGAACCTTCTGTATATTTGAGAATCTTTCTCTGTAATTTTATTTATAAGATTGTGATCTCTTCATATTGTGTGTATACCCCTATAGAGTAAATATGAAGGAACTGAAAGCTTTCCTACCAAAAATCAACTGTAAATTGAGTACAGGGAAAATACGAGATATATTTACCGAGTACGATTCGAAAAAAACTGGAGAGATTGGTTTTGATGACTTTTCCTTATTATTTCATCAACTTATTCATCATGGTCAGACATGGACTGACCACTTTGATAAGTACAAACGAGAAGGTGTTGTGCATTATGAGCAACTGGGTACATTTCTCAGAGAGGAACAGCAGGAATTGAATTTAGATTGTCAAGAGGCCATGAATTGTTTCTTTCAAGACCCAAACCGTACTGGAGTAACTTATGTCACGGAAGAAGAGGTAGATTATTCATGTATTCAATTTAAGTATTGATGAAGTTAAAACAAATGGAACCTGTTGTCTGAGTACATGTAGAAATTGTCATTATAATTTTTCTTTTCAGTTTTTGGACTATCTTTACAGTAAACAAAACACAATTTGGGATGAAGCACAGGATAAAGTTTGTCAAGGTAAAGCTTTTACTTAGTTTTGCTGAACTTGTTATTATCAAATTTAAAGGGACTTTATCAACAATTTATCATGTTGCCTTAATAGATATGACACGATCTCTTTCTCATTACTACATTGCATCTTCTCAGTAAGCTTTCCATTTACTTATATGTTTTTCGATCAATCTGAATTGTATTAGAAATATAATATGAATGAATGACACTGACTTTTAGCATATAAACTTTGATATTTCTATAACAGCAATACCTATCTAACGGGTGACCAATTCAGTTCAGAGTCTTCCACTGAAGCATACATTCGTTGTCTACTGAGTTCATGTCGTTGTGTTGAACTTGATTGTTGGGATGGATCCGATGGACAACCTTTCATCTTTCATGGACACACTCTCACCACTAAAATTCGGTTTAGTGATGTTTGTAGAGTCATTAAGGACTATGCTTTTGTTCAATCCGAGTAAGTATATTTTGTGACTCAAGTATGCAACAACAATTGTAATTCGTCAGCCCATCATGTGATGCATAATAGGTTTTGCCCATGTCTAGTAATTTCCTTTTTTGTTTTGTACATATAGTTATCCATTGATATTGAGTATTGAAGATCATTGCACATTACCACAACAAAGAAAAATGGCACAAATTTTCCAAGTGTGTTTAATGAATTTTGCAAATTCACTATGCAAGTGTACTATCTAGAGACATATTTATTATATAATTTTGTATATTTTTCAAACCAGGAAATATTTGGTGAAAGCTTGATTATAAGTCAGTTGAACAAGAATGAAGCCTGTCTACCATCACCCGAACAGCTTAGAGGACGTATAATTTTGAAACACAAAAAACTACCCGAGGGGATGGTTGAAGATGAACAATTTGTTAGAGTAGAAGATTTTTGTAAGATAATTCATTATCAGAATTGAGTTCATTATCGATTGTATTGTTGCAACATGAAAGAAATTGTGCACAATTTTTTCCAGCCAAAGAGATGGACTTGAGCAATACGATCAAAAACGGTATTATGTACATTGAAGATAATTTGCGTTGGCAGCCCCATTTTTTTGTCCTGACTAAAAGAAAATTACTTTACACGGAAATGTCACAAGACGAGCCGAACGACCAAAATAGGCCCAATAATGTGGAAGAAGCTGTAAGAATAATTTTTGCATTTTTATAAAATTCTGATCGCATGATGCATTCATGTAATGTATTGTTTTTTTGTAGTCGGAAGATAATTGTAAGAGCGAGGAACTGCATTTTAGTGAGAAATGGTTTCATGGACGATTAAAAGGAGGTAGAAATGCAGCACTAAAGTTAATTTCGAATTATAAACAAGTTGATGGGACGTTTCTTGTACGAGAAAGTGAAACGTTTGTTGGGGACTACACGTTATCTGCATGGTGAGTGTTTACAATGTTAATGGTGACCGAATTGTCGGTAAAATAGTTCATACTGTAATTGATATGTTACAATTGTCACGCCCTTGTTGATTTGATTGCAGGAGGAAAGGAAGAGTCATTCATTGTCACATTCACAGCAAATACGAATGGGGACAAGTAAAATATTATCTAGGTGAGTAGTTTTTGATAAACCATCCTGTGCAAATCGATGGCGCTTAGGATATAACCTTTTATAAATTCGACTTTATTATGACTTTGTAGTGGACTCCATGCTCTTTGACAGCCTGTATTCCCTCATCTCGCATTACAGGTGAGTGTAACCTCTATCTTGTTCAATTTACTCTAACCTTGGTTTATGGACATTGTTTGTCTGATGCTAGATCAATTATGTATTATCTAATTTTTTACAGGGAACATCCTATACGTGGCCTGGTAACATTCATTAAATTTTTTTTGTCTGTGTTACATCGTGAGAAGAACAAAGTATAACGTTTATGAATTGCTGAATTGTATGAATTTATTTCAGTTCGAGATTGTTAAGTTGGGAGATCCAGTTCCTCAACCGTCAAGTCATGAGGAGAAA
Organism: Pygmarrhopalites habei; assembly: GCA_009870185.1. Classification (NCBI taxonomy): domain Eukaryota; kingdom Metazoa; phylum Arthropoda; class Collembola; order Symphypleona; family Arrhopalitidae; genus Pygmarrhopalites; species Pygmarrhopalites habei. The sequence goes on along the minus strand of WJFB01003123.1, from coordinate 3,495 downwards.
CCTTGGTTTCATAAGATTGATCGTATTGGTGCTGAGGATTCGCTGAAGGTACAATTTAATGAAAATGCATGCGTGTGTACAGTACACACTGTGTACGTTTAATGTCTACTAATATTTTACAGCAAACACGTAGAGATTATTGTATTTTTTATACTTTTCAGCGTATTAGACTTGATGGTACATTTCTTGTGAGACCATCTTCTACTAGTGATGATAGAAGATATGTCATCTCATTTAGGTACCACACTGTACACATGTTTTCTTTGTGTACGTGTTGACTCTCCTGTCAAATTCTATAATGGTGATTTATAATCTTTAATTTAAGAGCAAAAAACAAAATCAAGCATTGTGTGATAAAAGAAGACGGAAGACTATTTATCGTGGGACCGAATAAGTTTGAAACATTAGTCGATTTAGTTACTTACTATCAAAAAAATCCATTATATGCTGGTGGTGTCTGTCTGAAATGGCCACTGACAGAAGAACTACTGAGAGACGAGTCATTATATTTTGAGAATATGGCTGACCAACAAGTATACACTGATTATCTTGATACAAATATTTTTAAACATGATGCTGCTGGGACAAGTCAACAGGTAAAATTGTTAATTATAAATCTGTCCATTTTATGCCATTTTGATAGGCTATAATTTTTAGAAAAAATTTGTCAAAATATTGATTAATATTGTAATTACAGTCTGCTCGTGCCCTGTACGACTACAACGCAAGGCGAGAAGATGAGCTCACGTTCAAAAAGGATGATGTCATTGTTAACATTTCACAAGAACAAGGTGACTACCACTGCTTCATAATTATGTGATTGAAACAACTGTATATTTTTTAATTCGGGTTAGTTAACTACCAATTTAAAATTGACAATGATTTTCTTTAGATGGGTGGTGGAAAGGAGATTTGCAAGGAGTCAATGGATGGACCAGAGGTATAATGTGACTTTATTGATACTCATTTTCTGTTGTATTTATAAAAAATTGACAGGATTTTTTTATGTGGTTTATTAGGATGGCTACCCTCAAATCATGTGGCATTGATAGAAGATCAACATAATTGTATTCTGGGTGATCTGCAGAAGGGATGCATTGATTTAACTGGTGCCTTTGCTGAGTTAAAGTGTGTACAAGGTGGAGAATTTCCTTGGAGAGGTAAAAGCGAATGAACGCGTAAAGCTTTATTATTTTGACATGTTTAAATCGTTTGAATACTAATCATTCAAAACATTGTTTTATTTGAAGTATTTATTGAGCATGGAGGCAATTCGAGTTGTTTTGGAGTTGACCGAGAAGATGAAGGCAATCTATGGGTTGAAGCAATAAAAGGAGTTGGAGAAAGCGTCTCTGAAAGGGTAATGTTTTTTCTTGAAAGATTTCCGTACATAAATCTTTAGCTTTTGTCAACTCTACACGTATTTTATAAAATCTAATCAATGCCAATTGCTAATTAATGTGTACATAGGAAACGGAAAATAAGAAAATGGAGCGTGTTAACCGTATAGCTAAGGAATTGAGCAGTTTGATAGTCTATTGTTGTTCAGTGAATAAGTTTTCATTGGAAAGGATTAAATCAAGTGGTCGTTGTTTCCAAGAAATGAGCAGGTAGGTAATAGTTTAAAATTTTATTCGAAAGAAATGCTAACAAAAACCCATAATATGATTATATTTCAAAATTCTCAGTTTTCCTGAAACAACTGCTGAGAAATTGTTTGGTGCAGAAAGATCATTTTTTGTTTGGTATCACGAGGTACGATTTCGTATTGTAGTATTTTTACAGAAAGTAAATCTTGCCATTTTAGAAAAAATCCTTATGATTGATTTGTATTTTAGCTTCAACTTAGTCGTGTGTATCCCAAAGGACAAAGATTAGACTGTAAGTATACGTTGTTTTATTACATACTTTTCAACTTTGAAAGTTTATTTCATTTCTACACTAATCAATACGATTTTGATTTCAGCTTCAAATTATAATCCTATTCCGTTTTGGAGCGTTGGGTGTCAAATGGTTGCGTTAAACTATCAAACTCCAGGTAGATATCCTTTTTTAAAATAAATGTCTTTTATCTAAATATTTGACAAAATGATCATGTTAATGTGATTCTACTTTTCCTATTATAGATAAAGCACTACAGATTAATCAGGCAAAATTTCGTCAAAATGGTGCCTGTGGTTATGTATTAAGGCCTGATTTTATGTTCACCTCAGAAAACTTTTATGAACCCGAGTCAATTAACTACACGTTACAGGTACATAAGTACTTACTAAAGTACAGGACAAATTAAATAAAATTTTGCCGTTATGATTAATTAAGTTGAGGATCATATGAATCATATTTAGATAATTGGAGGAAGGCATCTTTGGAAATCTGGACGAGGAATTATGAGTCCTTTTGTAGAGGTTGAAGTGACAGGTGGAGATGTCAAAAATCCCTGTTTTAGCCATCTTTTCAAAACAAAGACAATACGTGAGTTAAATATTCTAACAGTGGACGAAATAATTTGACACTTAATTGACACGAATCTAAAATTTTTGGAAATATTTTTGGGAATTATAGAGGACAATGGTCTCAATCCATATTGGAACGAAACATTCACATTTTCGGTTAGATCAATTTTTATTTATAATGTTATGCATGCTATACAATACAAAAGAATTGAAATTACTGTGGTAAGAAATCCGATTTCTGAAATCGTATGCCGAAGTTAATGATAATTTTTGTATTTGTGATTGTAGATTTTGTACCCAGAGTGTACTACATTAAGGCTGGTAGTTTATGATGAAGATATGTTTGGGGATCCGAATTTTATAGGACAAAATTGCTTCCAGGTAAGACTAAGAATGAAAATTTAACTTTCAAAGTTACAAATTGTAAATTAACCGAATACTGTTGTTGTAGATGAATTGCTTGAGGACCGGTTATCGAAGTGTTACCTTGCTAAATGGTTACAGTGAAGAGATTGAACTGGCCTGCTTGCTTGTGCATTTAAAAAAGTGAAGAACAATCATGGGTGGGAGGAAATATACTATTATTATAGATGTAACTATATTTTTTAAACCAGAGGCTAATTCTCCTAATTTCACATACTTGTTTTTATTATTATGATGACGACTCAGCATTGATGAGTGATATCCTATGTATTTGTTTTGAATGACATAATAAATTGTTTTTGTAAAATTTTTGAATTCTTTCTTCGTAGTTTCAATTTCTACATGATGGAAATTAGATGAATTAGTTGGACCCTGATTACAATTCCTCATCTTTTTTATTCCTTTGTATGTTGAGCAATACATAACAAAAAGTCTAATATTGCTGGAAATACAATTTTCGTGGAAATACAGTAAAGAATAATAATAATTTTTTTGTTAAAATCTAAGCCAAACCGGCGATCTCACTTTGGACTTTCTTCCAATCAGATAGCGGGCCATGTTCAGGTCGATATTTGACATTCCAACCATCGGGGGCTAGTCTACCTTCATCTTTTAATCT
>WJFB01003122.1:0-14646 GCA_009870185.1 Pygmarrhopalites habei | reverse complement strand
TTATGATGCCCGTGGGCTTGGTGTGTAAGCCCTAAGAAGGTCCTTTTGATAACATAGTTCCCTTCAAAAAACTGTGCCACGGGACCCGCGTACTATTGGAGACCCGTGTATTATTAGGGACTCGCGTACTATTGGAAGATATACGGTACTTGATATTTATTACCTGGCATAGTGTCCGTGATGTCAACCATTTTTTTGTAAAATGTAAATAGCTGACACTTGAATAAAACCAAATACAGTCCCAACGTTTGACGTCCATTCACAATCAAGGTAAATAGACAAGGTTCGACCACCATCAAACGCGGTCAGCTAACCGGCAACTGGGAATTTACACCTAAATTGACTTTTTAAAAGGGATTTGCCATTTCTGCCAACCACCTAGCCGGCGAGAACGACAGGCCAGACACGTGGAAATGTTCGTTTGCTGACAAAGGTCGGGCCATGTACAGTAGGTGTTTTTTGTGTGTAGAGTTAATGTGATGACTCCTGTTGGTGGAATTCTAATTTGATTTCAAATCATTTGAACAAATCTAGAAAGAGGCAAAGGAGGTTTATTCAAAACAATTTTTTTTGACATTTGTTTGGAAGCAGAGCGTTCACCGGCAGCCTACATATTTCACACACTTTGAACGTCATCTTCATGCAAAGTGGTTAGAAAAATGTCATTTCGTGGCAGTTGCTTGTCTTCGTCCTGTCAATCACATTGAAATTGTCCTCAATGTAATATAATGGAGGGAGAGCAAGGTAAGAAAAAGAATTTCGGTAGACAAATGTTCTCTCCTATTTCAATTTAAAAGTTTTGATTGAAAAAGTGGACTCATTTGACAATGAAAATTTTTCATTGTCAATATTACTCTGACAGTCAGAATCTGAGTACAGTGGTCCCGTGTCATTTGTTCGAAAAAATAATTTTTGAACATGGGGATCCTGAAGTAATTCCGAATATAATTTGCAAAATAATGCCATTCCCAACGGCCAGCGGCATTTTTATTTCAATGTTTCCGTTTGTTTTGTGGGGTTCTCAAGGTCGACGNTTTTATTTCAATGTTTCCGTTTGTTTTGTGGGGTTCTCAAGGTCGACGCCCTTAAAAATGGAATATTTGTGACTTAATCGGATGAAGACAGAAGTATACGGCCAATACATAGCAGAAGAAATATGCATCCACTGCGCTTCCTTTACTCAATAGAAAATACAATACGAAAGAAATGGCTGTGCAATAAAACAGGACCCTTCTGGAGGGGATAGAAAGAGAGGCAATATGGTCAACTTGCATAAGTAGCATAATCCTAATCCTACCCTTAAAACTTATTTTAAGGCAAGTCACAATAAGCAATGTTGTTGAACTCATAACAGAAATATTACAGTAGTCATTATGGGTTTGGGAGTTCAATGTTGAGCATTGAAATTACATTACCTCCATTTACATTTCCCCAATGGCGAATCAACGTGAGTCTGCAAATGTGGAGTTTACTATTATCCGGGGACGAGCCCGTTCACAAGTATTGTCAGAAGGATTTATCTTTAATTTCAACAAAGAATCTGAGAATTCTAAATATTACACTTGTAATAGAAAGCGCCGAGGTTGCGGTGCTCGACTCCACATGAAAATTGTTGATGGTGTCACGGTAGCAACCCGCTATGATCGACATCGGAATCATCTCCCTAGCTTTGGAAGGTAAGTTTATATAAAATACGACGTGTGCCACAGATTCGACTTAACTTTATTTTTTAACTTTATAATTTTAGTACCTTTTTAAAACGGTTTTTATATTTAAAACAGTTATAATTTAAAATTACAGATGACTTCAGCAATCCATGTTATTGTATAATAATTCTTGAAACTGTAATTTCTGTTTGGCCTGAATCCAAATTCATAATTTTTAAATGGATCTGGTAAACTTTTCCCAAACTTGTAGCAACTACACAAACTTAAATATTTTCAGCACCAAGGCAAAAAAGGCAATATCATCCATCTTGAATCTGGCCGTCAAGCAACGGCAGCTACCCGTGAAGGATTTGATCTCGAAGCTCAACGAAAAGCTCTTGAATGATGAAGAAGCGATTGTTGCTGCTAAACCCACCCTCTACATTGAACGGCGAATTCGGAGAGCCCGTGCCAAAAGGGATATTCGACCGCCAACATAAAATGTTACCAGGGACACCTACAGGATCCCGGAGTGCCTGAAGCAAACCATCGGGGGTGGCAACTTTGTCCTCTTTAATGGGGTTGGGAGAAGGTCCGAGAAAAGAATGATAATTCTCTCCACTACAAGATTTCTTCAAAATCTTGGCTCATGTCGTACTTGGATCATGGACGGAACATTCAAAGTGTGTCCCACCATGTACTATCAAATCTACACTATCCATAGCTTGTACCAGCAACACTCCGTACCCTTTGTTTATGCCTACCTTCCTGGAAAATGTCTCAAAGTCTACAGGGATTTTTTCAAAATTTTGAAAGACAAGGGTTTGGAACTGGCAGGCGAAACTATGGCTCCCGAGTTCATCATCCTCGACTTTGAACTGGCGGCAAAAAAGCAGCGGCGAAGACCTTTCCCAACGCAAATGTCTCGGGATGTTTGTACCACCTAGCACAAAATATTTGGCGCCATGTTCAAAAAATACCAGCCCTGCTCACCCTCTACAACGGAGCATCCGAGGAATCTATCAGGACCCGGACTGCAGTGAGGTCACTTACGTCACTGGCATTTGTGCCACCTAGAAGAGTCTCTGAAAGTTTTGGTCAAATTCGACAGCAATTTACCACCAACCACCCTATCATGAAACTTTTCCGGTACGTGGAACGAACCCACATCAACAGTGTGGTAACATTCCCGATTCGTTTCTGGAATGTTCGTGCCCGGGTATTAGCCAATGCTCCACGGACTCAAAGCCCAGTGGAGGGTTGGCATTTCAGAATGAATGATCAGCTGGGAGCTTCACATCCGAACATTAACAAAAGCCTGGACAGTCTGAGGAAGGAACAGCTCTATTGGGAACAAGAGGTGGTAAAACTTGCAAGCGGATTTAAGAAGGGGGATAGGAGACTGCGCTATCGTAACAACGATGCCCGAATTTTAAGAATTGTCCATACTTTTGGAACCGTTCCAATTTTGGAGTATCTTAGATCAATCAGTTTTGCCATTCACGACTTTGCCCCGATTGGCGGGGGTCCCAACCAGGGTACTGGTGACCGACAGCTGGATCGACATGGCGAGGATGCTGAGGATGGATCTGATGCTGAGGGGTCTGGATCTGAAGTTGGGGAGACTGCATCTGAGACTGGGGGGTCTGAATCTGAAGGTGGGGAATCCGGATCGGAAGGTGCGGGGAACGAATCTGATGGGAGGGAGTCTGAATCGGAAGCCGGGGAGTCTGGATCAGAAGCGAGGGGATCTGGATCCCAAGAGGGAGGAGCTGGATGGGAAGTTGGGTCTGGTTCTGAAGCAGGGGGCTCCGGATCCCAAGCAGTTGTAGCTGGGCGCTCTGGATACGTGGGAAGGATGTGTGAGCCCGACTGCGAGGAGCAGGAATCCGAATTGGAGATTGAGGATTTGGAAAATCCAATGAATTGGATCATCGAGTTTCCTAGCATCGGATCATGATAGGTCATAAGAGGGTTCCATATACAACAAAGAGGCACAGAAAATATTAGGCGTGCGTTTTAAATCGTATCTTGTATTTATGATGTATCCATTATTCGTATTCATATCTTGTATAATGCAAAGACTTTGAAGGTTGTACTAATTATATACCAATTTTTCAATTAAAGACATTTGCATAATACATTTGAGTAATACATATGCCTTATTATGTCTAGCTAATCTCCATCATAGCTTGAACGCATGATTTCAAACGAATGGCCATGTGAGCATTTTCTGTCTTTCTGAAAAACCAACTTTTGAAAAAGAAACTTCTCGGCTAAGACAATTTGATTTTTTTGGGAAGAAAAAAAAAGGTAACATTGGGAGGATATGGATGACGTACATAAAATAGCAATTTTTCTGGGGAAGAATGATGTCAGGTTGGATGGAGGTTTTTCCAGAAAAACAGAAAATGCACCCATGCAAATGACAAACAAATTACGAGGGTCTCTAAAATACATTTTTCGAACAAATGGTTTTCGAACAAACGACTTTTCGAACAAATGACTATGCGAACAAATGACTTTCGAACAAATGACTATTCGAACAAATGACCTGACACGCGTAAAAGCATGACATGTAGGGGTAAGAAGTTCGTCAATAAGCCACGACGTCATTTATCGACAGTCCCTTAGAGAGGGTTTTGGTATGGGTAGTGAAGTGTCCTATACGAATCCATATGCAACCATTCACAGTCGTCAATTCTATTATTACCCTGCGTCTTTTAACTCTCGCCTTGCATCCAGGCTTCAAGGTTCCTAATGTATTTCTAAGGTCCGACCTGGAAGCCTTTGTGAAAGGCGAGAGTAAAAAGACGCAGGGTTATAATTCACACGAATTTTGACCCTTGCGTGAAGACTAGAACAAAGCAACCACTGTGATAATGTATTTCCAGCTGGAGAAAAGCCAGCTTCTTATTGTGTGTGTGTTGCCGTGCGTGCCCTGACTAAAGTGTAGCATGCATTCTTGGAATATGTACATATGAGAACGAAACGAAATATTTTAATAAAGAAGAACAACTGCTCTCCTAGAGCCATGATGAATGTACTGTATTTGTGCATTTTCTTGTAAACTTGAGGCCCCTAAAAATTTTGAGGCCTGGCGCGGCAGCTCCAGTTCGCGCCATGGTTTGTCCGGCCCTGTCAATGAGGGAGTGTTGAAGTTGAGGTATCAGTGCCATTCAGTGCACAGAAAGAAGGGTCATGGGTCGTGAGATCGACCCTCCTTGCCATTTTCTACATTATGAGTATGAATAAAGAACGAAAATTATGGTTCTTTATTCAGAAACAATTTGCACAGAATAATGACGAATGACATTGATTCCACACTTCCTGAAAATCACGCCTCTGGCAAGTAAAACTATTTTTAAATCAAGAGAAGGAGGTTAATCGTCGCACTACAAATCCCCATGAACATGTACAAAATGGTTGTTTTGTTGACGGTGTACATAGAAGTCACAGTCACACCCAAAGGTCGTAGGGCATCCAGTGACCTCTTCCCATACCCACTCCTTTCCAGTTTATCCCGCCATGACCGTTTGAAAACTAGGCTGAGGTAATTAATTTGTCCCATGAGTGGCCAAGTGGCGTACTCCACCACGACGATTATGACTACAAGGTACGGGAACATGGCAAAAACGGGCATGGGGACGACACCATGAAATTTGAGGGAGACAAAGAGAGAAAGGATATGATTCAATACATTCATGAGGATGAGGGCAGGGAGGGCCAGGAAAGAGAAGCCATTTTTAAATTGGATATTGAGGAGGAGGAGGATAGTATAAGTCCGAATCACAGTCTCTGGTTTCGAAATCAAACTCTGACCGTTTGTCCCCCTTTTCAAAAAATATGGGAAAAGAAAAACAGAATATTTATCATTTTCAATTGTCACAAACTTTCTTCTCACATAATTAGAAACTTTCTTGTCAAAAATATGGAAGGGCGAGTTAATTGACAGTACAAGAAAAATTTTGAATTACCCGCACAGTTTACCAAGCCAGTAGTTGGTACTTTTACTGTATGTGAGGATGACATAAAAAGAGAAGAGGAAAGCTCCACAAACACACAAACAATTGAAGTACTCGACTCCAGAGTAGGACAAAATGACGAGAAGAGTTTCATTGTAGTCACCCAAAAATGAAGTTATGTAGCGCGGGCTATTTGGATTTTGAAGGTACAGAGCAACACTCAAAAGACATCCAGGGGGAGCCATATAGTTGAAAAATTGTAGAATAAAATCACAACCATCAGTCTTGTTCGATTTTGATCCATAATTCCTCACATAATATTTTCCTTTATTTAGAATCATTTACAAAATCTTCTGAGTTAAAAGACCAAGAAATTAATAAATTGATTCAAAAAATTCAATCTAACTTTTCGATTTTATGCACCTGTACACAGTTCATCGAATTCCTGGTAGCCATTGAATAGTTGAATAAGATCAGACTTATGGAGGAGAAGATTCACATTCAGAAGGCCGAAACCAGTGTAACTGATTAATAACATCAGGTCAATGATGAGATGTTGAATTTCCCTTTGTCGGAAATAAATTCCACGGAGGAAACAGTTCAAAATTATGAGACAGTAGATTGGAAGCCAGATGACATTCCAGTACAGTGAAATCTGTTTCAAATTCCCTGTCACTGACAACAAACGTCGGGTTGACTTATTCCAATGGAAAGGGGTCACCCAAATGATTGACGCACCTCGGAAATAATTATTTAAAGCTTTAAACGTGGAGTCGGTAAACATTTTCAATATTTAAATTACTTAGGACAAGAGTGAAGGAGAAAGCAGGAGGAGATTTATGGCGGGACGTAGGAATGCGAGAGGCAGTAGGAGAGAATGAGTCAAGTTCTCGGTGTGTGCAACATATTCTGGGGAGCTGTAAACGGGACTTGCATCATTTCAATGTCATAATGAGTCACAGTATTGATTAATCTGTTTTTGTGAATGTATTTTTTGTCAATAAAAAAATTACCCAGGAGGGGAAATTCGCAATCGTTGATATTTCACCATTTTGTAGCACTCAAAATCCATAATGAACAAAATGAGAACAAAGAATTAATGTATGATTTCTGAACTCTTTACTCCAGTAAATTCACCCACAAAATACAGTAGGGACCGATTGACTTTGGGGGACTTTGTACTCTTTTCAAGAAAGTGCTACTTCCAGGATAGTGGGTACTTTTTTTGGCAGTATTTGCGACAATTTTGTCTGTAAGATTGGGCTCATAATTATTATTGAAGATTTTGAACCCCTGACACAAGCTATCGTTTGGTTTGTGTGACACAAATTGTGTCACGAGGTCAATATCGGGAGATTGGTTCCGTACAAAAACAGAAAACAATTTTTCTTTCCTTGGAAATATTTTGTCATTCCAAAATTTCATCACAGAATCGTATTTTCCAACAATTTTGGCCTAGCACGTCTATAATATTACAAGGTCTCATCCAGTCGACCATCAAAGACAGAGTCCCATCAGTGAAGCATCATAATTAAATCAATGCAGTCAAATCCAGTGTCCACCCCTGATTTGAAATCAGTGATTTTGAGTGGAATTAAATTTGACGGACATAGGGAACAGAAGGGATATCTCAAGTTCTAATCAAATATTGCCAGTCAAATTATTCATAATTTTTTCCCTCACTTTTCCACACCCGTGCATTGCATTGTACTCGAATAAAACGAAATGTATTATTTATTTCCAAAATATTGAATTTATTTCCATTCCCTTCATCATCTCTCATAATTCTATGCATAAAGTGATTAGTTTTAAACAATTCTCTCCAACGTAATTCGTCACTTCCCACAACTTACACACACGCACACTCTTGTCTCCTGCCTGATCATGATCATTCCTTTTCTCTTTTCCCTTTGATTATGCATATGGAAAAGATAGAGTCAATACAGGTAAATGTTTGATGAGTTGATGAGCATCACTCTCACTTTCTCAGTACAATCCCTTCTCCTTCCACCCTTCACCTACACACACACATAGTATACACACATATTGGAGAATGGGCGTGAATGGCCACGTTCCCACGTATGTATGCACACCCCACTAACAACATGACACACATACACAGCAGCAGCAGCAGAAAAGAAGGAGCAACAAATATATGTAGAATATGGAAAGGATAACCGGAAATGTGAGTTTATTATCGATATTGCTTAATTGTGACATTAAGCGCGAGACATTAGCAGTGGATCTTCTCTCCCAACATATTGTACACACAGACACACACACACGTACCTTCCATCCCATTGTATCATTATTATTAGAAAGGACAGACATCTCTCAGGATGAAAGCGTGAGGTTGCCGCCGGCACAACAAAAAATAATAAAGAGAGGAAAAGAGAAGAGGAAAAGGAAAATGCAAACAAAAACGTACATTTGTACATGACACGGTCTGCCATTCGTCCTTTCAAGCTGGGTGCAACTCTACAATCAAGTTTTCTCGTAACTTTTTGAAGAGAGAGAGAGAGAGCCATGAACTTGCTCTCTCAAACAACAACAACAACAAATTGAGTAGACACTGTTGTGTGTGTGCCTAGTGCTACTAGTGCAGTATAACGGGGAATGCATAACCATTGGAAAATATTCTGACTGTGTATTCTACTGTTATGACAGTCAAGTTCAAGAACAGGTTTTCTCCAACTCTTACATTATTCGACTGTCATCAATAATCCCATGTGTTCGTCGTCGTTGTTGTAATCGGGATTGTGATAACCCCACGAAACACTTTCACTATCATTTCACTCGAGACGGAGGAACCCAGTGGAACACTGCCACACTCCCAGTCAGTCATCAAATCCTCTCCGTCCCTTCTGGTCCTTCAACAAAATTTTGGTTTTCCATCGTCAAGCATCTTTGCTAAAAGTTTCTTCCAGGATTTGAAAAAGAAGGATTTTTGGAGAGGAGTCGGACTAGGACAGGATGTCCATTTGTTCCTGGTAAGTCATTTTGAATTTATTTTCAAATTTTTCTTATTGTCGTCTCGTCTGCAAATGCTTTACTTTTGAATCAAAACTTTTTATTGACTTGTACCATGAAAAGCCCCGGGAAGTCTGTCTGTTGGAAATTGTGTGTCGTCTTAAATAAAATTCTCACATTGAATTTGAAATGATAATTTTGCCATTTCAGATCCCTTCAATTGAAAATGAATATTTTTTCTATTGGAAAATGGACGGGAAGTCGGAGTGGTCTTGGGTCACTGACGGGGACGATGTCATTTGTTCTACTACTCTCTCTCGTCCTGGTCCACCTGGCCGAGTCTTCCTTCGACGGTGCAATTGGGTTTGAAGTTGACATTACTAATGAAGGTGCTCCAGCCCCTCAACCTACCCTCACAGGAGCTTACTACTTGGGGCATGAGGACAATGACGACGATGGGTCACATCATCATGGTCATGGGAAGAAGAAGTATAGGAAAAAGAAGAGAGGACGACCACACCGTCGTCGAGGGAAGGGTCGGACAAGTATTGACCTGTACAGTCTAGTGAAGAAACATGGTCGGAATAAAGTCTATGGACCCTATGGCCTTGTCCATGCATCCAAGAAACAACAACGTGATTTGTGTAAAGGGAAAGACAAGGGCTCACTCCTTTACTTCCATCCTACTCGAGCTTTTGTCCGGTTATTCCTGTGCTGAGTGACTACTGTCATTTTTTTTCCTGTTGTGCGTGCATTATTTTTGTTAATTAATTCTTGTACTTTATTTATACAAATGTTTTAAACTTGAGAGGAGATTTCTGTTGTGGAAATAAATTTGTTGATTTATTCATACACCCAAAATATAAAAGATTGACTAGTCATTGTATTATTTTGGGGGGGGGGGGGGNATAAAAGATTGACTAGTCATTGTATTATTGGGGGGGGGGGGGGGAACGTGGGACAGACCAGCCAGGAATTTTAGCAAACTGTTCATGTTCTACCCACTAGAAACAGAGTCACGTGGTGAGTGACTTATGGAAGTCATGAAATGAATGATGAATTGACGTGTAATAATTGTGTTCCTCCATGGAGTGCATCTCTTCACTAAATTTGTTATGCTTCTCCTCTCTCGTGTTTGTACATTGTACTCCGACCTCCATTCAATCTCCACTGACGAACTGACATTGTCTCTGGAGTGTCAACAAGCTACACCCACTCACACACACACACGTTCCAAATCTAAGAGAGCGATGCCCTGTCATCATGAGCCACCGAGTTGTAGACTTTTATTTATTCATTTTAGTCTTTCTGTCTTGGACGTTCGTCCGTGTCTCTGCCTCCCATCCTCGCTACTTCCATGGTAGAAGGATTTACTACAACAATGAGGTACAGGGTCACTTTCTCTTACAAGAGGAAGTATCCTTGGATTTTTCTTTTTCAACGTCAGACTGGCTAATTGGCAGTCTCAATTTGACACACGTTCGAGTAGAGGCGAGTGTCGGTGGGAGTTTTGAATGAATAAATATTGGTAACTAATCCAATCTATTTTGTTTTGACTGTCCCCTGGATGGAACACGAAGGAAGAAGAAGAGAGCGGACAGAAACCAGGGAAGAAAAGACATTGGTACGCACATGTCCCTGACATCCCATTCCTAAAATCCCGCCTTGGTTTGAAGAATCATGTCTCAGATTTGGTGAGCTCAAGGTTCTCAAGCTATCCTATTTTTGCGGAGTGGGAGAGAATCAACTTTTTATCATTTTTACTTGAGACGAGAGTATTCAAGTTTTATAATTGAGGACGTTGGGGAAACAAATGGCTCTAAGATTGCCCCGATAATCCTTGCCCGCTAACTCGTGCATTGAGAAAGGATTATTGGGGCAATCCTAGAGCCATTTGTTTCCCCAACGTCCTCAATTTGAAAGTCGGGGCTAGTACAAATTACATTAGTAATTNAATTGAGGACGTTGGGGAAACAAATGGCTCTAAGATTGCCCCGATAATCCTTGCCCGCTAACTCGTGCATTGAGAAAGGATTATTGGGGCAATCTTACAGCCATTTGTTTCCCCAACGTCCTCAATTTGAAAGTCGGGGCTAGTACAAATTACATTAGTAATTTTAAAAATAAAGACGGACGAGATCCAGCTGCTTGGTTTCAACTGTGAGACACATCGAGTGGTCACGGAGGATGGTTACATGTTAATTTTCTTCCGTGTCACGTCACCCAAGAAGACGATCAGTCGGAGAATCCGTAAGAAAAAAAATCGGCACAAAATAGTCCTGTTTGGTCATGGGATTGATGTGGACTCTCTCAGTTGGTTTCATTTGGGCAATGATTCCCTCCGTAAGAATCATCAGTTGACAAGTTTTCCTCATTTTCCTTCTTTTATTCTTTTGTACGTTAAATTTTGAAAGAAAAGTGAAAGTACAATTTTATCTCCAGCTATCCTGTTTGCTACCCGGGGATTTGACGTCTGGATGGCCAATATCAGGGGCACCATATTCTATGGGAAACAGCTTCATGTCAAGTACAATCCCTACACTGACCCTGCTTACTGGGACTACAGGTTCAAAATTATACTTAAATTAACTGTACAATTTATTATGGACAGACTCGAGAATTTTCAGTTTGAAAATAAAGTAAAGAATTAATTATTATTCATGACAGTCTGGATGAAATGGCCAAGATTGATGGGCCGACAGTGGTCCGGTACATCCTGGAGTTGACAGGTCAAAAGAACTTGCAGTACATTGGACATTCACTTGGAACAACAATATTTTTTGCAACAGTTGCAGACTCTCCTTGGTTGAATTCAGTGACGAGAAGAGTCGTCGTTTTGACTCCGGCTGGCTACATGAAGAATTCATTCTCTTTGGACATTGTTCCCTACTTACCTACCCCACTCGTCCTGGTCAGTGGCACATCCAATTTACAGAGGGTGATTCAGTCGTCTGGAAACGACTTTACTTGGCCACTGCTGGTCACCATTGAGGAATTGACACGCGGTGTCAGTCTTAAAAGATAGCTTGTATCCTTAGCTTCCGATTTTGCTTTTAACCTTTTCCTTTTGACCTGACATACGTCCCCTAGTTAGTCCGGAAGTAGAGGTTCAAATTTTGCGTTTTCCCAGGAAAATCGGTCTCACAGGGACATGGTGACCACTCCGAGGGGTCAAACAAATAGTACAATTGAAAGATTAATTTATTGTGTGCTCCACAAAAAAGTTTCACGATGTGGGGTCAACGTTAAGGGTCTCAAAACATTTTTCAAAAATTGACTTCAAAAGTCATCATTTGGGACATTTCAAAAACCTTGACCCGGTGACCTTAAACGACCATCCAGGACCCCAGCGAGAGATAGGAAGGCGCGTGAATATATTTTAGTCAACATTATGTTGTAAAATTAAAAAATTTAATTAATTAAAGTGACGAAAATCTTGTCCACACAAGTTGACCTCTAAAAACAGTAGGAGATCGGCCGGGAATTTTAAGGCGTCACTGTCGGGACAAAAGTCAAAATTTATTGTCACACTCGACGAAGAATTAGTTAGACTACATAATACAAGTGGAACCAAGAAAATTTGTGGCCTCCTGAATGGATAAAAAATTCTTTAAGATTCGGTCATGCAGCAAATACTTTTTTGAACACTTTTATCATCATTGGAGCATTTCGTGGACATGGGACACTTCCACCAACAAAAGTTTCAAAAAAAGTGGAAATAAATGTGACCCAGTATATTTGCTTCGTATTGAAGCCAATATTAGAAGTTAATCTTCCTTCACTTCATCCTGGTGGACCATTTTAGATCACAGTTCACCATAATGCTATTTCGTCACATACAGCCACTTTGACCCTGATTTGTGACTGTCACTTGGAAGAAAAATTCCGGATAAAAATCAGAATCAATAAAGGCATTCATTTGAATCCTCCAATAACAAGTCCGGTGGATGTTTTTGGTTTCGTGTCGTTGAAAAGACAACTTTTCTGACGAAGGTCTGATCTGGGCAAGGTGTTTGGAAAACCACAAATGAGATTCGATCCAAAATTGACCTCAGCCAGGTCAACCGCGTGGACAAATTTTAAAAAGTATGAATGAAAACTATAATAGTTAAGAAGATGGGGAATCAGATAGGGTAATCAAAAAGTGCTCATGATCCCTATAAAGGACAGTAGAGCCGTCTAAAGTCGTTTCCAGACGAATGAATCACCCTCTCCTCATTACGCAACTAAATATGGTTGTCCTTCTTGGAAAGGAATTGAGAGAAAGTACAAATATTAATAAATAATTTACAGTGGTACGTCCGGAAGATTGGAAATGCCTTTCCCCTCGTCTCTCCCGTTTTCATGTACTGCTTGACGAATGATAGGAGAGTGCGACGACCCATTTGTCGCAAAATCGCATCCTTAATCAACATGGAAAAAGATGAGGTGTGGGTCACTTCGACACTCCTTCGTCTTCCTTGACCTTGTTATGCGGTCATTGGTTCCATCCGTCATAAGAATTAACCCTTATCTTCCCTATCGTTTTTTTAATTGAATTTCTGTTTTTTTTACAAAAAATATTTTTGCAAATTCTTTCATTACGCGATTGACCGTGGACCCTCACTCGCTGGGTTTGGTGGACACATCAACGACTACGCGGGTTCCTTCTCACTCAAACTGTTGGCTCATTTGGGACAAATGATGAGGAAAGACTGCTACTGTAAGTACGACCATGGGAGAAAAGAAAATTTGAAAAGGCACGGGACTGCCCAGCCACCCATCTACAATTTTTCAAAAGTCACAGTTCCCGTCATGGGATTTTATTCAGGGGAAGACACAGTCACCGTTCCTCAGGTACTTAATATAATACATTTATTTCTTTGGCAAATTCGCACCAAGTCAGATCCAGGTTAGAGAGAAGGATTATGTAATGACATTTATACTGTGCAGGATTGCAAGCGGACACTCGGGTCATTACCCAACTGTGTCAATCTGGACACGGCTCTCATCCCACACTGGAATCACATGGACCCTCTCTTCAGCCCACAAGCAAAACAATTGATCTACACTAAAATTTTAAAATTTTTCGGCACGAAACTGTAACACTTGCCTTTAACATTTGGGACAGGGTAAAGTTGTGGACCTGAAGGAGAACGAGGACTTGGCACGAGTGCAAAGGTAGAACAGGAGTGAAGCTCACATTGTGAATATTTCTTTATCATTATGGATAAAATACTCAAAGTAAAATGACAAGAGAATTACTCACTACTTTCGACTCTAGTTAATGAGGCTCATTTAGAGTCGGCATACAAATCCAATGTCAAGTCATGTTCACATGAATTTCCGCTTCCAGAGTCAACTCTTTCTTTGCAAATTAATTTAAATTTAGTGCCTACCAGTCTGTGGTGCAGGACCAATTCTTCTCCATTGCAAACGAGTTTGCCAAGGAATCCGGGAAAATTCCAGATAATGCAACAATGAAAGAGATCATGGATACTTGGACCTTGAAACCAGGCTACCCTTTGATAAGAGTGTCTAGAGTGGACGACCACAAAATTTATATTTCTCAGGAACTATATTTGACTGTCAAAAATTCTACTCCAAACGACACTACGACACAGAATAAGAAAACGAATTTTTGGTTCATCCCAATTACTATTGCGTCCGCCAAAAACCCGGATTTTGGTAATCATGTCCCTTCACTCTGGTTGCAAAATGAACGAGGTCAATTCTACGAGTGTGAAACGAATAGCTGGATATTTGTAAACCCGGATGCAATGGGTAATAATTTTAGACTAAACAAAATCAAGCCGTAAGGACAAGTATAATTATTTCAGAATTTGAAATGGGAATTTCTATTGTACACAATTAATTTTGTTGTTGTTTGTGTACAGGATTTTTCCGAGTGTTGTATCACGATCACTTCCTAGCCCTCATTCGTAACCAACTTGCCACAAAACCAAATACTTTTAGTGGACTGTCGAGGAGTCAACTGATAGACGATTATTTTAGTTTCTCAAAACATGGTACAATTTGAACCAATCAATTTGTAGAAAAGACATTCAAACTGAGAAACTTTCCGT
>WJFB01003121.1:0-14652 GCA_009870185.1 Pygmarrhopalites habei | reverse complement strand
TAATAAAGAGAAAGTATTTTCAAAATTTTAAGATCGGACACATTTCGGGAAGAAGAAATTAGATTGGAGTGATAAGGTAAGGAGTCTGTATATAATACTTTTCTGACAAAATATATACTGAAAGAGACATTAATGAATTTTTTTACATGTAGGTACGTGAACTTGTTCGTGAAAATAGTTATGGAACTCTGAGCTTCGTCTCTGGAGTCTTGCTTGGACTGGCGTCATGAATATTTACGAACTCATTTCTTTAGTTTTTTTAACCAGTATTTCGTATTGTGGTGTAAATTTTTGTACATCATTTAATTTCTGTTTTTGACACCCACCGCATTTCAATTTTAATAAACAAGAGTGTTATACAAGTCAATGTGACACTAAAGTTGTAGTTCTTTTCATAATGATGAATTTCTTTTACCTTATATATTAATATATTTTTTTTTCCTCTATGAACAGTAACTTCCAGTAGTGTACAACATATTATTTTAGAATCACATAATAAGCTCTTTTGTACTAAAACATTTTTTTGTAAGACTGTCTAAGGTGTACATAGTTGTGTGTAAAAGAAACTGTGATGATAGAAAGTGATTTTTTTAATTGACTTAAAAAAGTATTGAAAAAAAGTTTTAATCAGTGCTGATTAAATTGTGACAGTTGGAGAAAAAAGCTATGGCGCTTGCAAATAGACAGAAGAATTGGTTTCGTTCAATCCTGTACACAGAAGAGGATCGACTAAAAGAGCTTCACATTTTTTATACTAGTTTTGCTGTTGGTGTTTCTCTGGGCCTAATTATGGGTCGTTAGATGAACACAATTCCTGTTAAAATTGTAGTGATACAAATTGCAACATTTTGATCTTGTGTATTTACCAATACATTAACTCATCTTCAAGAGTGGCTACTTCCACAATATATTAATGTCAAGTTTTTTGCTGGGTCAAGTTACCACATTATATAGTAACGCTTAAGACTTATAATGTCTGCACTATCACACCTTTAAAGTCATTTATTCATTGAAACTAATAAATAATTAAACTCCATTGACAAAAATAACCTTGTAGTTTCGCAGAATCAAGTAACTGCATGAATTTGTTATTTTATTTCTACTATTAAGTCGTCATCATTAAGTCGACCTATTCATAAGCACATTCTGCCAATTTTCATTTTTTGCCAAATAATATACACATGAATCCATTTGTCTGTGAAGTATGATTAGAGCGTAGGTGGCCAATGAGTAATCTTGGAAATTGTCAGTTTTTGACAATCTCGAATTTGAGAAATTCCATGAATTCTCAATGGAGATTCTCTAGAGAAATTCTCGGTACTGGAATACTGGAGAATAAAATTATAGCTCCAGACTATGTGTACATATATTATATTGCAGATACCACTCGAGTTTCGGGCTGTTGACTCTGTTCAAGTGACCATGACTTCTGTCCTTTCTGAATGACGCGTGACCGGCGTGACATGATGATTGCAGGGTCAAGTTCTCATTATTAGAAAGTCAAATTTTCATCACGCAAAAATGTATCCCTTTTTGTCAAACAATTTAAGGTGACAACTCAGACAACTGAAGTATTGTAGAATTTCCATTTTTTCCAGTCAATGGAAATACTCAATTCCCATCCTTTCCTTCAGAGAAAACACAAAAACATTTTTTGAGTGAAATGAGTGATTTTTTCAGTAGACGTTTTTATTCAAAACGCCAAGTTTTAAAATTTGTGACGATCCTTACTGGCTTTCTCCCAAGTGACCCTTGTTCCCAGTTGCAACAGAATAGGAAATACAATAAAGTGTACTTATTCATGTACACTGTTGGACTAGCACATGGCCTTTGGATCCTAGTAATATCCGTTCTGGACACTCTATTCCCTGAATTAGAGCTATATGGTGATAACACGGGTTTATTTCGTCCAAAGTTCACGGCTAATTTTAATGGAACAGGAAGGAATGACCCGGATGGAGTAAATATGGTGATTGGGTCACGTTTAGTCCGTGCAGTCCTTTTCTTTTCGGATCTTTCCGGTATCCTATTCTTCATCATAATCAAATTATGTTGTTTCCTTTGGTTTGAGAATGTGAAAAACATTTTAGGACAAATCATACTTCTCAATTCAGTTCACAACGTTCTCCAATGGACTGTGAATGAGATTACCTTTCTCGTCATCCTCATTCTGTCTTTCGTTCGTAGAGAATGTACTTTCAGTACAGCCATAATGCCTTTAACAAATATAATTGGGACAGGGACTGGAGCCTTCGTCGTTTATCAAAGTGACGTTCTATTCCATGAACAATTACAAGTCGAAGTGTGGACTCTAACTTTACTAGTTTTTGTCTACGCTGTGATACGAAATTTGGAAAAATTGTATGCAGAAACATCATTTAAACAACAACAAGAAGCACCAATTCAATTAATGTTTAAAAATCTTTTTCAATGGATCAAATTGTGGCAGACTACATCCAACATTATTGGCCTCACTCTGATTGTCATCTTTACGTATTTGTTACTTTCTTTAAGTTTTTCTATTTTCATTACCGTCACTGCATCCTCCGACATTTCTCCAACAAGTCCAATCGCAATGACAAGTTTTGGCAAAGCTATTCTAGACATTGGGAAATTGATTTGTTTGGGAAATACTGCGAATGATTTGCAAGCATCGGTATGTAATAGTAGTTCATGCATAATTTTGCACATAAGTTTTATTACAATCTTTTTTTAAAAATTAGCAAAAATGTTTACATTTTCCAGGTTAACAAGCTAATGACCAGAATAGGCCGTCTCACATTCTGTCCAAATAATAAATTGAATGACAGTACAAATTATGAGGCTAAAATGAAATTAAAATTATTCATTTTGATGCGGTATGTTGAAAGACAGAGGCCAATTCATTTGTCAGCCCTCAAATTCTTCACAGTTTCCCGTTCCTCACTCACAGGGGTAAGTAAAACCAAACCAAAAAATAATGTGACTAATCAAAGATAAAATTGTGAACTGGAGAATTTATTCAGTGTGTTTTTGGCTTTCAAAGATTGCTTCTGTCATAGTGACCTATCAAGTTGTTCTGCTACAATTTCAACTACAGAAATAATTGAAAGAAGTATGAAAATAACAGTGAATCCAGATTTCACTAGAGATTGTTAAAATGTTTTTATTTAACTGAGAATTATATTAATTAGTACACACAGTACACAGTAAGGTGGGGAGATTTAACAAAGTGGGGAAACAATTTTGTGAAAGAGAAAGTACATACGACTTATACCGTATGTATAGTGGTGAAAGGTTTAAGGAAATGAACTTTGATGGTGAAATTAGAAAGAGAAAAGGAGAAAAGGAGAAAATTTATTGTAATCTCCTCAGTGCAACTTCAATTGCTCTCACCGCCTGTTCAACATTGTCATCTGTAAGGGGGAAATCTGGAAGGTCAATCCTGTCATTCACTGTTTTGACGGGATAGGACAATTGATAATTTCGTCCATTACTTGGTCTGAAGGCATGCTGTGAATACAAATTAATAAATATACAAATTATTTTGATATATTTCCCTTATTCTATTCATTAATGACACACTTGTAGAAAAATAGAGACATTCTCATTATTATTCTTTTAAACTTTATTTCGAGAGAAGTTCTATTAAATGCACTGGAGATTCTTCAGTGGATTTTACCTGAGTCAATTCTACGTCAGTCAAGACGGGAAGAGCTGACACGTAGAGCGAGACTGCCGACACAAAGATGAGACAAAGGAAAAATCTAGTAAGTCCAGTCATTTTTCTGTATCCGCTGAAACAAACCAAAATAGTTGATGATTTTCAAAAAATTTTGTAAAAATACACGAATCTCAATTATTTTTACCTTCAAAAATTCTGAAAGAAAAGTAATGCACACAAACTAATGGACAAGACTCTGACTCCTTCGTTTAAATGACAATGTTGGCCAATCTTTGAGTGGAGGGTTTATTTATACTACTTTAGCCTCTTCGGGATTTTTTCTCAAAAGTATTTTTTTGCATGTATTATTTACTAGAGGATCATCTTCATTTCAAATAATATAACATTATTTATCTCGTCGTCAGACTTAAAAAGTTAGAAGGGAAAAGAGATCCTTCCAATCGAAGGCCAACAACTAGTTTTTTGTCCACACACAAGTATGTACTTTTGTCTCCAAAAAGCCAAGAGAGTCAGAATCATTCCAGCTTAACAATTACGATTTGTTTGTACAGGACTTCAACTTTTTTTGTTCCTTTTGTCTCACTCCGTCAGACTTACACTGAACCAGAGATGGGACGTTGCGATGGGTCAATTTTAATATTTTAAAAATCAAAATTAACGTTAATATTTTTCCACACTCACAGTCGTAGTCAGTTGAGCTAATTAGCATTAGTATGTTCATTTATTAGGATAATTGTTATGTGTTTACACACTAATCTTTTACCATATTTGTTGTGTAACCTTCAACTTGAAAAAAACTGAATAGTTCATTTACATGAGAGACGTCATTCTATTAGTGTGAATTTATTTAAATCCAAAAACTGATGAAAAGAATGGTCAGTTAATTCGAATCCTTTGAACTTGTAAAAGAAAAAGCACTGATTGACCCAGAAGACATTTTTTCCGTATTTCCCAGGGAAAATTTCCCTACAATAACTTTTAACGTTTTTGGAACTTATCAGTCCCATCTCTGCTGTTGTTCATTGTCCAACGGTGGCCAAAGACCAATTACACAAAATACATGACAACAACAACAGGAATTTATGCCAGTCATAAAACTATGGTTTCTTATTGAGGAGTCGAACTTGTGCCAATGAACATTGTCCACACACAGTACGCCGCACGTGTAAATGTTACTGGAAATTACCTCAAAAGAGAGAAAGAGAGAGTGAAGGTGAGAACATGAAAGTCTCTCTGGACATTATGATATGTTGACTTGATCTGGACACACACAACGACACAACAATACCAGATCCTTTTCTTTATTTCTTTTACCACACACAGTCAGTCTCATAATAGGCCATTAATGAAAAATGTCTTCCTAGATAAAAAAAAAGAATTTTTTAAATATTTTCAATCATTATTTTACTCTTTTTTTCAAAAAAGGAATTATTCACATGCATAATATTTACTCTCATAATATTGACCTTCGACCAAAGACTCTCAAGACTGATGCAATGCACGCATTCAAATAAAGTCACAACTTACAACACAGTAGGCTGGCTTAGTGTGTGTATTTCTGGATGGTACAAGTTTAATTTAATAAGGATGGCCATAAATAATAAAGTTATCGACTAAATTATATTTCTGCAAAATGATATTGATGTGAGAATTCTTTTTCTTTCCCTCATTGTTACATAATACACTCAAAAAAGAGGAGGAGGATGTGGAGGAGGAGAACCCGTTTGATGGAATAAATATTATTAATAAATTTAATAAGAGACTTTTTTTTACCATGTCATTAGAGGTATAAGACTAACTTTGAAAAAAACTCATGACTGTCAACTGAAGTATCAACGAGTTGAAGTAGTGGAATGATATATGATGATTCTGTATTAAAATAATTAAATACTAAGACTGAACTGACTGACTGTTGATGGGGGTATTACAATATCAAAATGCAAACATTGTTAATTAAGAAAGAATGGGTAATAAAATGAAGATTTATTACCTGACATGCCAAAGTTTTTCTCACTTGTGTGTGTGTATGTTCTCCACACACACACACTTGTATGTGTGCGTGCATTTATACTTATATTTGTACTTATTATTATTGTAGGACTAGGACAATCTGCGGTGTAGTAGTAGAGACTATTGTTTGAGACAAAAATGTGCATTTCCACTCTCTGCCTTTTTTATTACATATTTAACTTTGCTTTGACTTTGCATTGACCAGGATTTTTTCTACTTGAGTATGTAGTAGAAGACACACACACCATGGATTATGTTGTCGTAGTTTCCATTAATTTCACACTTCTACACTATATATCCTTATATTGTATGTACATATACTAGTCTGTAACCTCGAGGACTTAATCCCGTTTTTACAGATTATTATTAATTATTACAATCACAATCACAATGCAACGCAGTGTGAAGGATATGTCAGAAAAAATGGATTCTTTCCTCAGTTACATCATTTATGCTAATAGTACGAGACACTTGGGACGTAAAGTACTCCTCCGACTGTCTGTTCAAGGTGAAGACGTTGACACACAGACAAAAGAATTGTTGTAATAATGTAGCTTTTGGAGTAATTATTATTTACAACGAAAAAAAAATCAAAGTCCTCAGTTTGAGTTTAATCATGAGTACACACACACACACGGGTAATTGGCAACAAACACCTACTTTTTACACATAGAGGTATTGTGGGACAATTTTAATTAACTTTCTCTCTTTCTCTCTCGATTTTAAATAAACAATTTTTTTGATAATGAACCTTATCCAATTTCTGTACAAAAAGAGTATAGTTTATTTTAACTATGATCCACTTTATTCAATGACAAATAAATAAAATATGATGGATGACATACCTTCAAGTTCAGGATTGTGGTTGCTAAATATTGTGTTGTACAGCAAGAACAGGTGAAGTTCACAATGCCAGCTTGTATTGAGGAGAGTAGGGAGAATAAAGTCAAGTACGCCGAGGATGGTTGGATTATGTAATCCAAAAATGAGTTAAGTACAACTCTTCTTTTCTTGACCAATAAAATTTTAACTTTTTTCCCCCGACTACGTCATAATCTCCTTCAACACCTTTGTTTGTCCAATTTGACATATTATCATAAGTAAATACTAAATTGTACAACAGACAAAAATATCACGACGGACTGCAAAAAAACTACGTTCTTTCGGTCGTGTGTAACGTGTGTTAAAATATACAGAGAGAGAGAAGAGATGAATGTAAATGTGGAGAGGAGGAGGGAGGCCATTTTTCAATTAGTGTAATAAAGTCTGACTCTTTCTCTTCCTTCCCTATCTCAATTGAACGTGTATGTACTTACCTTGATATCTTTTTTTTACATTTTATAGACTCATTGCTGAAATCTCCCTTTCTTCTCCGTCTCTCTCTCTTCATCACGTAAATTTCCCGATCACGACGGTCATCACAAACTAGTAATTCATCAAGATGTGCGTTGGTTGATAAATGGACGGAGGGAAAAAAGGGTGAATAAAATAATACGGATACTGAATATTCTGTCATTTTGTAAATACATGAATTCTGCCCAAGATTATTGTGGTGGAGGGGGTGGATTTTTGAGACACTAATTATGGTCTTACATACACACACGTGGACGTGTGTGTGTGTGCAAATGGGTGGTGTAAGACTCAGATGTGAAACAAGTTAATTTTTATTGAGAGGAGTTTGAGGAATAGACAAGTCCGGCTTTGATCAAGATGATGATGATGACTGTGGGATGTAAACAGACAAAAAAAGGGTCCAGTCATCCAGTTTTGTGGAATATTATTGTATGTAAATGGAGGGAGTGAAACAGATAGTGTGAGGATGTGTGGAATCGGGAAATACATGTTTAATCACACATGACGACGACGTTTCTGATGGATATATTGAGAGCAGTGAATGTATACACATGTAATAAAGAGTAATTTTCTGACAGTATAAATATGTGTAAAATCATGAGAAATCCAAGGACAAATTCCATTTTTTTCCTAACTTCTTCTTTTAATTTATTTAACAACATTAATATTACTGTAGTCACTACAGTAGAGGTGGATTTGGAACTGCGGGTGCGAATTCTCATTTTTTTGACCACTACAACTATTATAAAAGTATTTCATCTTATTATGTGAAAATAAAGAAAGAAATATACATATATTATGTGAATTTAATGGGGTGTATACTAAAAGAGGGAAAGATGTCACAACAAAAAAAAGAAAAACTTAATTCAGCAAAAGCATGATGTGAATGTTGTTGATGCCGCCAGGATAATACTTGGCAATAAATTATTTGAACAAGTCACCCATTATCAGAAGGAGACGATGGGTGTGTGTCTACTAGTATGTGGATCTCAAAACCCAATGAAGGGTAACAATAACTCTCCATCCACACACACACAAGTGTACAATCAAAACTACTTTAGCTACCAGTTTCCATGATTTACTAATGTGGGAACCAGACTAAAAAGTTTTGTGAGTAATTCATGGCAGACAAAGACGAGGAGTAACAACAAAAAAATTGGTTCAAGTCCATGATTTCTGGCTAAATCTGTCCACACACACACACTCACAGACGAATGCAGTCACACCTTTAATTTAGCCTCTTTACACATCACATCGTCTTCATTAAGTTGATTACAATGTGACTGCAATGTACGAGTGAGAAATGGTGTGGTTAGACTTTAGACTTTGTGCGGTGGGTCGAGATAAAAAAACTGGAGCAAAATCCCTTACTGGTTTTTTCTCTCACTCTCCCTCCTCTTCTCCTTAATGGCTAATTAAATTATAACTCATCCATTGGAATTCCTTGTAGGAAATCAATGTAAACTTTTCCATAATACATACTTCAACTCTATCATCATCATTAGAGAAGGAGCAAGTTCATTTGTACAGTTTTTTCCTGTCTCCCTCCCTCTCTCTCTCCCTCCCCTTGTCTGACGCATACTAATTACACACGACCGAAGACACACTAACCATCAGAAAAAGAGTCAGAGATGAAAAGGAAGATTTCTTGCAAATTTTTCTATATTAGTCATCAAACGTACGCACAAATCATCCACACAAGTACAAAATTGTTGAGTAGATTTGATCCTCACAATTGATCTCGTCGTTCCTTTACAGGTTGTGACATAAATTGTGTGTGTGTGTGTGTGTACTAGCTAAATACCATAAATACAGGACACACACATTTATGGCTGGGCTGTGTGGTTAACCACGTCTATATTCGATGAACTGTGCAAAAGCACATTTGAGCCCAGAGTGATTCAAAAAAAGAAACTGTTTAGGAGGAACCACCCTGACGGCCTTGAACTTCTTTCTTCTTCTCTTCCTTCGTTTTCCTTTTCATTTTGCACACAATCCATTGCTCCACAAGACTCTTCCCTGACACACACACACACACGGCACACAGTACAGACACGTACAATTTAACTGCGATGGGCAGTCAACAATCCGTGTGTGTGTGTCGTCGTCCCAACCTTTTTTGCTTAATATGCCAATTTGTTTTTTAAACATGCTTGCTCTACTACCATTTAATAGTTACATACAAAGCATGAAAGCTTTATGAGTGTACGGTTGTGTTGTGACCAAGTCATTTGCCTATTCTCTCTCTCTCTTCTCTCTCACACACACGCTCTCTCTCTTTATAATGAATAGCCATGGATAGGAGGAAATTTAATGGGATTTATTTTTTGGCCTATAGGGCCAAAATTATTAGGGATTTATTCTTGAACTGTTCCTCTCTGTTATTTCCCTTATTATCCCCTTTTGTCTTCAGATAATAAGATCTTCTCGTGTATTCTCGTGGTTGCAACCTCTGTACAATGTTCCACGTACACTTACGTGTGTGTGTAAATAACTCTGTATAAATAGCATCATCTGTATGTACAATGGAGTCTCAACTTTTGACTGTTTATTGTCTATATATAATTAATTGATGGTCGTGGGTTGAGGATTTTTGATTTTTTTTGGTTATTGTCTGATAAATGTGAGGTGACCCTGGCCATGCATAACACACACACACGTACACATGTACACACACGCGGTACGGCGGTTGGTGGCTGGGGCTGTCTATTTGAGAGAACCGTTTCAGCATTAAATCGTCCAAATTGTTTTTGATATCTTCTGTCCATCACTTGTGATTATCACACTTGACTACACACACTCGCAGACACACACACACATGCAGAGAGAGAGAGACAGGCTAGCAGATTGTGTACTATGTACAATGTGGTAATGGTTAAGGCTGAGAGGAAGAGAGGCTGTCATGTGTGGATTTTTCTATGTCAATTCTTAAGTTCATTTTAATTACATTCGAAGAGTTGACCACAATACGTAAGTACGAAATAGGTGGACACACACACACATATTACATAAGGGATAATGGCAATTGTGTGTGTGTTACTTCTTAGGTATCTCTTTCTCTTGGTCGTCTCAGTCATCCGCATGTCAGGATCATGGCTCGTAGGTTTTTCTACAATAAAATGTAGACTACAATATATGAATTTATCTCTCTTCCTACAGTTTATGTTCTTCTTTAATTAAAGTTGTGTAGACACTTGACCCAAAGGGACAATGCGTGTGTGTTATGTTTTAGCACAATACCTTTACTGACTTTAGACAGGGTTTTTGTGTAGGTGGGGGGGGGGGGGGGGGTAAAAAATATAATCAAAAAAATATAATTAAATCTCTGTCTCTCTCTCTTGTCTAATGTATTGATTGCAACCCTTATTTTCCTGTTAGATCTCAAATCTGTCTACACAATTACAGGGTCAACTGTAATAGGAAAATTGTTTTTAAAAAAAATATTCTCTCGCTGCAGTCTCTGTACTACAGACTAATCAAAAAATCCTTTGGAATTGTATGATTTATACTGTGTCTACTTGTATTCAAGTTGAAAGAGGCAAATTAGTTTAGACGACTTTTAAATTCCTTCAAATTACTTTATGAATCATAATTTGAAAAGGAGATAATCCGTGTCATTTGAATAATTGATACATAATTTTGATGTGTGGAGAGTTATGGTGTGTGTAATTAGTTTGTTTTGTAAAGCACACGACACACACACGTGAGATGATGACAATTGGCCAAGTTGGTTCCTTGGGATGAAATGGAAATGAGTCAAAATTGTGTGTGTGTGTGTGTGTCATTGCAGTTTGCACTACTCCCATACTGTATAATTATGATTTTTTCACCTCTCTTTAGATTTTATTCTGTACCAAACAATGCAGTTCGGTTTTACACACACACACACGTACACACACACTGTTATGTTGTCACAATGCAAATTTGTCCTTCACAAGTTGTGAATCACAACTTTTAAAATTGTACCCACACGCTTGGACGATATTTTTTTCACGTGTTAAATTAATACATAAAAGTTAAAGAGAGGGACAAAAAATCAAAGGAGAGTCAGCTAAATAGTCAGACTTAAATAGATTGTTATTGTGGGATTTGTCCTATATGTAATATACTCTAATTATATTAATTATAATGATGGGTTCCCTTTTTCTGTTCTATTGTAGAGCAAGAGTAGTCCAGATTAAGACACTCTGAATATCTCCTTTTACCCGCATACCCTCTCTCTCTACTGTGTAATTTCGTCAATATTAAATTGTGTTTAATACCTTACCTACTGTGCGCTAAATACAGTAATGATTAAAAACTCTCTCTCTCTCACACACTCAAGCACACAATTTTTTTGATCAAATTTGAAGAATGAGGATTGAGAAGTGACAGGCACAAGGAAACATGGGACAAGAACAATGCCGTCATTTTGATGATTATTCCCACCAGCAGTCAGCTGTGAGGTGTGTGTGTGTCACTGTGTGTGTACGTGTGTGTGTGATAGATAGATATCGTCATGCAAGTGCTTCACCTTCGTTGACATTTTTCTCTAGATGCACAGTGCACTTTTACAACTAATCTAATGGATTGTCTGCAATTCTTTGAGGTCAGGATTTTATGTAAGTTCTACACTGTGTTAATGACGAAACAGTGACATTATATAACTTGTGTGTGTGTGGAGGGAGAGAGGGAGGAGGAATTTTAGCTGAGATTGTCTGCTAAACGCAGTTTAGTAGAATAGACATACATGGGAAAGTTTTACTGTGGGATTGACAGAGGACTTCTGTCAGGGCCCCTCAAAAACTCCTGTGTGTGAGGTTCAGAGGAGGATTCCACTTACTGTACTTAATCGTCGTACATGTAATTGACTTGGAAGAAGTTGAGTGATTAGAGAGGAGAAAAAGGAAAATTTTTGATAATCTTACACATTTTATTTCCATTCTCACAACTACGTCATAAATTAAGACAAGACTGTAGTCTGGGGTGTCCCACACACACACACACACATGTGTGTGTGTGTGTGTGGGACATGACAATACAATGAAGGGACATGGACATGGGTATCATCCAATAAAAGAGGGAGAGAGAGAATAGGGGCAGCAAATTAAGTAATCAAGGAAACGACAATGTTAATACATGACGTGAAACATGTGTCAGATTTCAAGTGCACTTCTTTTATTACATCCTCTCCTCCTCCTCCTCTCTACATGATGACGCTTTGAGGAGTGTAACAGGAGTTTGTAAATCTTTTTTTTTGCACACTTTTTTACACAACAATATAGCCTCTGTATGATTTCGTGTGGAGAAAAAAGATACAAAAAAAAGATGCGGATAAAGTTGTTGTTGTGTGTGATCACCTTCCTCTCTCCCTCTGTCCATTTTTACACACCACAAATATGCATGCACATTACCCTGTAGTCTAATTCATGAGAGAGCAAATTGTTTTCAGCTTCTGCTTCTGCTTCTGAGAATTTGTAGTTTTTTTCACGTTTTTTTGTCTTGGTCTCTTCTCTCTCTCTCTCTCTCTCTCTTCCTCTCTTGTGTAAAAATCTTGTAGTGTGTTATGATGTGGGAGAGAACAGTACACAATACAGATACTCAGTGTAATAATGTGTAACAATGTGGTGTGTGTGTGTGTGAGGGTTAACAATACACGGCGTAATTTTGACTTACCTTCATTCGTGCGTCTCTCCCTCTCCCTCCTCCTCTCATTTCCTATAATCATAAATAGTTTCATTAAAATTAACAGCTATTATATTGACGTTGATTCCACACTCCACACATTATCATTTCTCTCTCTCACTCTCTCTCTCTCTCTCTCTCACACACACAAACACAAACGCCATGTGTACTATTCTTGTAAGGAGTTTTTTTACAAGGAGCCAAAATGAGTGTGTTTTTCAGCTAAGTGAATTTAACATCGACTGACCACACACACAAACATGCACTACTGTTTGGTAAAAAAGATATTTTTACAAATGTACAAATAATAAACACACCACAACAATGGGATGTAAGACGATGGGGGGTGAGGGTGGGTGGACGGAGGAAGAAGGAATGGAAACTTAAAATTGTACAAGAGGAAAAAAAAGAGAGGGATAAAATAGAGATGCGATTAAACTTGGCCTTTAGACTTGTGTGTGACTAAATTCATCACGATAAAAATAAAGACCGACACACGCAATGGTATATGATTCCACCTGCGGAATTAATTCAATTGACTACGTACTTTCCTTACTACTTACCTACAGTATGCATTATTGTTAAGTCTGCTTTATCCCTCCCTCAGTCTCTCTCATGGACTGTACATACTAAATATTTAATAGGTGGACACAATCCTCCTCCCCTGTAATTTGAGGTGTGTGTAATTGCAATTTCGGAATAAATTCTATTTGAGAGAGTTGTCTTCAAGTCATGTTCATTACCATTTGATGCTCTGTACCGGAGGACTTAAGGAGAGACTCTCAAAAACTCAGAGAGAGAGAGAGAGTGACACGCGAATGGAGCAAATTTGTTCATGTTGTATTTTGTAGCCACATGGCAATTTGTTTTTGAAGAGAGAGAGACAGAGACACGTAGTCTGTGTATTATTACATAGGAGGTATTATTATTCTGTACGAGTTTAGAGAAAACAAGAGCAAGATCAGCAGGAGTTACATGGATCAAGGTGGAAGTCTCAATTATGGAAATGGTTTGCCTCCAAGGAAAGGAGGATCTCAAAACCAACCAAAAAAAGAAAATTTCCTCTCTTTCCAAAACGTGTGTGACTTACTATAATACAGATACACACACGTTCTTCTTGTGACCAACACGATTTTTTATTTTTTCCACACTCATGAAAAAGTAAAAAGTCACAGTCAAGGGAGTTCTGAGAGAGATACAGAGAGAGAGGAAAGGAACCCCAGTAAACAAAAAAATGGCCAATGTTTATTGTCTCATGATTAATACGTAATAGAAACTTAAAGATGTTTGACTGGCAGGGTGACTGTTGACGTGCGGGGTAGGTAGACACAGAATAGGGCATATACTAATTGAGATTTATACTCCAACTCTCCTATATAAATGGCAATTCAATATTACAGTACAGCACACAGCATAGTACAGTACAGTGGAGAGAGAAGCAGTTAAAATAATTGATAGTTCCATCTCTTTCGAATAGATTTTTTTTGAAAAGTCAAACTTGACAGAGAGATTGAGAGAGAGAGCGACGTTTTTACACAAGTATCTGTAGGATGATGAAATATGATTATGAATTTATAGACGTGACTTTCATGTCGTCTCTCAAAGTGTGTGTCCTGAGAGGCTGAGGCACATGCAGAGTAAAAATGTGACCTTTGTCATGTTCTTATTTTTTTTAATACGTATGTAACTGTGCAATGTGTGCATGGTGGGTGCCTAGCACCTTTTCTTCACTTAATAGGGGAGGATATTTATGATGATAAAAATACTTAAAGACAATAGGTTATAGCTTGAGTCATCTCTCTCACTGTGCGTCTGTGTGTGTGTGTCTTGGTGTCCGCTCCTCGGATGTTGATGTTATTTATAAATACAGGGTGGGCCAAAGTAAAGTAGACTACTTTCATTTCAAATAACTTTTGTAGTTTTTCGAATTATTTCGTAAAAATGATATCCCGGTGTAGCCA
>WJFB01003120.1:0-14657 GCA_009870185.1 Pygmarrhopalites habei | reverse complement strand
AAGCATTCAAAATATTTTGCTCCGTGTACCTCAGTTCACTCACTGCAGCTCAAAAAATAACTGAAAATCTCATAATTTAAAATGACTTTTGGGGGTTAAAATAATGCAAAAAAAGGACTGGAGTTTCGCATGCTGTGTATGCCAAAAAGAAAAGTTTATGTATACAATAGGACACCACCTTTAATTGTGATGATAAAATTATTTATTATTGCAATGAGATTTTGAGTCCTAGCTACTTATAATATGAAGAATTATATTAAATAATATAGGTATTATATTTTATGGATTGAAAAAAAGAAGAAGGATCTATTGTGCTGGTTAATACTCTATATAAAGAAATATATTCTATTAATTTAACTTAAATTATTTAAGGCAACTTCTGTAAACGGACAGCTTTGATATTAGCTCTACAATCATCACTAATCTGTTGCTCTAATCTCCATTTATTTTGAATTGTACTGTAATATATAAGAGAGGAATTATTGATGATTATAGCACGCAAATTAACTTGCAGCAATACATGAAATTTAAAGCCAATTGAACAACGTGCTAAAAAAGCTATATTAAATATAACAAATTTACCTGTTTGAAGCTGTTGTAAT
Organism: Pygmarrhopalites habei; assembly: GCA_009870185.1. NCBI lineage: Eukaryota > Metazoa > Arthropoda > Collembola > Symphypleona > Arrhopalitidae > Pygmarrhopalites > Pygmarrhopalites habei. The sequence continues at coordinate 14,055 of WJFB01003120.1, read as the reverse complement.
GTAATGGAGAGTGTGAAGAATTGAAATATGATATATTGTATGGGATTCATGCTGTTAAAGCTATTTATTAAAAATGCTATTATGATTATGATACGCCGAGGATGATGAAGGAAACAATTAGGAAAGGAAAGGGAAAGGAATTCCGTACCACTATTATCACGTTTACCTGTGCCATTCATTGCCTGCCGAAAAAATGCTATATTAATGAAGAGTACACAATAATCTTTAAAAATAACACAAATTAAAAAACAACAATTTACTAAATATATAATATAGTTTATGCAATTATGGTTGATAAAAAAATATAATGTAACAGTGAAGTGAAAGCAGTGTTTCCAGATCAGTCGGATTCAGTTAATGTATTGCATGGCAGTTGGAGGATGATTAATTATAAGACAGATTATGAGAATATAAATTAATTATAGTGGAGCACACAATCCATAATAATAACTTATGAGGGTCTATATAAACATAAGAATACACACATCACACAATCCTTTGCCCCTGTATCTCCAATATACTTATAGAAGGTAAATTAAGAGAGGAAGTTAAAGAAGACGACTATCAAAACAGCGTCTTGTCGATATTAAATATCAAATGTTCATTATCATTTAGGATTTAAGTGTCATGTCATGAGAAATTTTAGAAAATTGTATTCCTTGTCGACAATATTATTACATATTGTAAGCATTTTCGTTTTGTCAGTGAACACTTTTTGCTCATCCAGTCAAAAACAAGTGTGCAAAATCATGATTTTGTAATGCTTTTTATTTTAATCATTTATTTTGTAACTGTCATTTTTGTTTACTTTTTATTCACAGTTTTGTGTTATCTTAGTTTTGACGAACATTTGAAAATAAAATTACTGATTGTTTAACTTACCCCTGTCTCTCTCTCTCACAATCATATGAGGAATTTATTTCCACGGCTAATAATTTGGACAATTTGGGTCAAATCCCATGAATTTCTCTTGGTTACAAAATCATGGAACATAAACAAAAGATTGAAAATAAAATTAGTAAAAAATGATTTTTTTGGATTTACTGTGTAAGAATTCTCAATAAATTGACAAAAATTAAATAATTTTGATCTTCAATTAAAAAATTAAGAATATAGATTTTAAGTCAAAATTAAACATTGGCTAAACCCTTCTCTCCAGATTATATTTGTCCAGGTCATCTTGTAGGATGGCAGATGTGGACACACCACTCAAGACTCCAAATAACAATTGGTCAGTGAAGACCTACTCTTTGCTGATCGTTGGAGTGTCCATCATAGTGTCAGCACTGAGTCAACTCTTAATGATTGTTCTTATATGGAAATATTATGGGGATCAAATCTGGTGGTTGGGTTGTATCCTTCTCTCCCTGGTCGGTTTCATTTTCATCGCTTTTGTCATTCTCCTCCTCCTCAGTCGAGTCTTTGACTTCCCAACCAATGTACAGAGTACACCTCCATATGTGTACGAAAAATGGCCAGAGAATCCATTCCTCCCGGATCCAAGCCTTCAAGGTACATCCTATAATATTATACATAATGAGACAAATGGAAAACGTTTTCCACGTGCGGAAAATTTTTGTCCACGTCAAACATTTGTTAATCGGGTTGGTGGGCGCCGTGGATGACGTCCTGTAGCCTACCAACTTGATCCATCCGAATTCGGAAAAACCAGAGACCAAATTTTGCAAGTTGTTAGAGGACAAAAGTCTAAAGTTTTATCTTCCATGAAACATTCAGGTAAATAATTAGATTTTTTAGTTGCAGAAATTGCACCAGTTTTTCATATATGTATATATTATATACTATTATTATTCTATATGCTGTAGAGAGACTGGACACATTTTTACAAGCAGTGAATGGCGGGGTCAGAGTTGAGGTACAGAGTGATTTAGTTCCAGATGATGGGTCTGACCCTAAAATGAGAATCATTGATCTCATCGAAGAAGCATTTATTGGTCAGGACGGTCTCACTAACAAGGGAATAGCAACAAGAATTAAGTAATTTATTTTGACAAAAAATTTTTAATAAATAAACATCAAACTTTGAATTAATGCTATTTCTAATTTTTTAGAGATGCTCACCCTTATTACGGTGACGAGACAAGATACAAAAGGCTGGTTCATGATGTTGGTGTTTGTGTGCAACAAAATCCTTACTTTATTCACAATGATAGTGAAAATATTGATTACGCTTTCGTATATCGTATTGACCACAATTTGAAAGGTCTCCCTCTGACTACTCGAATTAATGAAGAGATCCCTTTTCAACTGAGAAAATTGATTGAAAATGCAGGGAATCTGCATCTTTATGGAAATTCTTCTGGTAGTTGTGCAAAATTTTTTTAAGAAGGAGAAGAAGAATCTTTGATCCCAGTTGATTCAGTGGAAGAAGAGGAATATGATGATGATGCTGAAAAAGGTGATGACGCATCAAATGTTATGAAAAGAATTGATGTGAGAATCGATGATAGTCCACCTGGTAAGTGTACTTTTTTAAAATGTGTCTTTAATACTTACACCGTTTTCATCGAGAAATGCGCTTATAATTTCATTTCAATTTATATTGCGTGTCATTTGCATTTTGTTTTAGACATTTATAAACAGTATTTGGCATTTATGTCCTGTTCGGACAATATTACTTGCCCATTTGGACCAGATTGTTTCAAATTTATTATTGGAGAGTCGACTCAAAAGTACTGTACTGTAGTACTACTCAATCTCAGGTGTTGTATGACGTTTCTCGTGCTTTGGAGGAACACAAAAAATTCCTAGCTGAACTGGAAAAGAAGAAAAATCAGGAGGAAACAATGAGCGAAACTGAACCAGAGTCTCCACAGTCTGTTGACCCTCGACCTGATTCTCCAGCAAAAGAAAGACGACCTTCTCCTCCGTTATTACCAACATTGAAAAAGAAGAACCAAGTTGTGTCACCTCCAAGAATTCTAAAGTCATGCAAGGGACCTTTGACTTTTCTATTGGCCCATGGGTAAATTAGTAATTAGTATCTGTCAAATTATTCTTCATCGTATTAATGTCACGTTTTATAGGTAATTGATATGTAATTGCATTAATGTACAACATATATTTAATTTTGTTTCAGGCTCATGACTTTGGTAGGACGAATTGTCTCTCATTGTGGTCAACAAATCTTAGAGAGATTCGAAAGAAATTGAAGAATACACTTTGTAATGTGTATCCTGACATTTCAAAGGCCAAAGGACTTTCTCTCTACTTTACTGAACCTGCCCTTGAGGTCATTGAAAGTTTGTATCCTATTCTAGGATTTCGTCAAGAATATATTTATGAACAACAATCTGTTGGCCGTCTCCTTAATATTCAACCTATTGTCGAATTTTCTGAGGAAGAGATAGAAATTGTAATGACCCAATTTGGTTGCAACAGAGCTAAAGCCAACGTAACTCTCAACTTATTGGAAGCTGCTCGTGTAAACAGAGGCACTCGTCTATAAATAATTTTTGTTTTTCTTGTCAATATGAATGGTGCAGTAATTGTTTCGTTATTAGGCACGTCAATTTTTTACATGAAATGAAATGTAAATTCATATCTAGTTGCCACTATTATTGTAGTACACATTGGTTATTATAGTAATATTTACGGACTGTGACTAATGGAGCTTTTGTGTCAACTAAATATAAATTGATTAAAACTTCTTCTTCACGCATTACCACTGTTCAGAGCAGAATATATTCTATGTACATAATATCGCATGTAGTTATTAAGGAGGTTGGACCTAACCTATCCACTCAGTAGGAATCGAAATTTTTAGAGGATTTTCATTTCCTGAATTCAAGAATACTGTCACGAGGAACGGGTAAAACAACATGAGGCTGGAGGAATGCTTCCCGGAACACCCGTTCTGACTGATAGGACGCGTCACCAACCTACTGATTCTCGGTCTGGAGGAATTAGGTCTTTAGATGAGGAATTACATGAGGACTCGTGTAACAGGTAAGGAGAACATGGTCACTTTTTGTGTAATTGAGCTAAACTACAAATTCACAACGAAAAATGTTGGACTTGGACGCCACTTGTTATTATTTGCTGTTTGTGGCTAGTACACAGAATTTTGAGCTCGTAATTAACGTGAACGGCGTTCAAGTCTGACATTTTTTTGTGAATTTACCTGTTTATCTTTTGACTTCTCTAGGCCAAAGGTAAAAGGGAACTGTCAATGCTTTGCTGTTTATAAAATCCTAATTTTTCAGCAAAGACTTAGTTTGCCATACACTTTGTTCACACAGACATTCACCCCAACAATTTGACCTTCATAAAGAAAGTGGAATTGACTTTATCGACGCCCAGTGGGCCAAACGTCAAATGGATTATCGGTCGGACCGAAAAAGACTTCGAAGAAGGAAAAAGAAAGGAAATCCTTCATTATACTCTGCCCTTGACAGACCCAAGTATGTCGAGTGTCAACTTTGTACTCATAGTCCGAGCCAATGTCAAAATGATCATGTCCATTATGCTGGCCGTCGTTACCACGTCTGTCTCCCAGGTCAAGTTGACTTTGACAAGGATGACCTACTGAATCTGAGAAAACGTCCAAAGTCCAGCCAAGACAAGATGAATGGGAGTAAAACAATCCCAACAGATTTCTCCAGGGAAATCTGGTCAGCCCCGAATGACTACCCTGGTCGAAATCTTCATGACCTAATAGCTAAAAAATGGCCCTCCCGGCCCCAGTCAATCACTGACGTTTTTAAGGCTCCTGGAGTTGGACAAGAAATGAAGGAGGAAAAAGGAGAAGAGATTAATAATAATGATATCATAGATGATGATGACAGTCCTCGAGTCAGTCGTCGAATGACCGGTCTGAATGTCCTCCTAAAACCATCAAAAACAAAATCCGTGACAGCGGACCAAAAAACTCAGCATCAAGCAGTGATGACGGGTTGTCGGAGAATTGAGTCTAGTAGAGCTCATGTCGTTTCTCGAGCTCAGTTGAATCGACCTGGTGGGGGTGTGTGGAGGGGTCAGGGCAGAAAACAAGATGTTATTAGATCCATTTGTTATGCGGATTCTGTACACTCGTCTTCCACATGTGGGTCATCTGATGATGAATATTTTCATAAGGGGAAAGTGGAACCGGTCGTTCCACAAGTTATGCTATTATACCACAATTCATATTATGAGGAGGAGTACTAAACACAATAAAATTTTGCTAATTAACAAATTGTTTTTGACTCTAACATGAAAATTTTTAATTGTTTGACTTGGACGCCGCTTGAGTTTGTCCTTCATAACATTTTCCTACTTGGAGTAGTTCACTGCTTATTTTCAATACAGAGAAATCTTTACACGGCGTCGAAATCAATTTTTTTGCAAATCATTTAATGATTCGCACTACCAAACTCAAAAGTAAGATTTATAGAAATGATGACACAACGTATAATTTTGAATTCCACAATTATTTCTAATATTTATTAGCCTCAAAGTGATACAATATTCATTTATTCAATATTTTGCTAATCCTTCTTTACGATATATTTTATTCTGTTCATATTATTCATGGTTAATCATAATTATTAATACATGTTAATTTAGAGCATGAGTTATTATTAGTTGAATGAGAAACATACAAGTTGTTATTATTTACTTTTACATTATGGAAATTTCATATACAGGATCGTAAATATGAAAACTTCCTGACGGCTTGATCCACTATTACACATGAAGCATAACAATCTCCCAAATTTCAAGAAAAAGTAATAAAATGGATTGAATTATTTTCCCAGGTTGAGCTCTTGTAAAAATCCAAATCAAGCAGGAGACATGCTTTCTCTCTACGCTTTCACTTTCATTTAAAAACATTCGTACACAGTTTGAGCTTGTGAGGCCTTCAAAAGGTTTTTTGATAGAATTTTAATTAAATTTAATTTTTGTCATCAAGTAATTGGTCAAGCCGTCAAAAAATCTTTTTAATATTATAAGTACTTATAGAGAATGTTAATTTATTACACCGTACGCGAGAAGGATCCTCACTGCTCTAAATCTTTAATTTTACCTTCTTTCACTTAACATTCTAAATGTTGTTCATTATTTTTCTCGGCTTATCTTTTGAGCTGACACAAATAGTGATAGTCAGAATCAGAGCATAAGCTATTGAAAGGTGCGTAAGAAGAAAAAGAACGAAAAAAGAACAAAATATTGAAATGATTAAATTACTTTTCATGTTGGTTATGCACTTTTACACTTAAAGATTGATATATTGTAGTGCTTCTTATGGGGATAAATTCATATCATAATTTTACGATGTATTATTATATATAGGTATTAACGTATGAGAAAGGAGGTTTTAAAATTTTGTTACGGTGGGAGTAGGGCAGGGAGGCAGCAATCGACATCGCAATGTGGATGCGGGTAGTGGCCATAAAGTCTGTAGTAGTGTAGTCTTTCTGCCAAGGTCAGCCATCTAAATTTATCAAAAATTATTTGTCTCTCTGTCAAGTCGTTAAGGCACTCCTCACTCTGAAATTAAACTCTCAATTTCTGCTGGTGTTGAAGTCAAATTTTCTCTCCATTTTATGATGCTTTCATCACCAGGCATACAACTTTCTCCAGAGCTCCAGCCCCTCTGGCCCTTTTACACAAACAATTTGAACAAAGTCTTCCACACTCATCGCATCGTGATGTTGTGAATTGAGTATATGGGATTAAATTCCAAATCCCGGATTCTCATTGTGTGTATGTTTACATGCTCTACACTACTACTAATGTTCTTAAATGGCTCTGGGTTTTCATTTCAATTTATATGATTACCTGGAGCCAGGAGGATAATCGGGTAAGTAGCAAGGAGCACAACAGCTGGATAATTTAAATGTCCAGATTTTCCCTAGACCTGTGTATTTTTGAACGTCCTGTGTCAGAGAATTCGAAATGTAATTTAGTCCACCTTATTTTCCACTCTGAAAGAGAAAGTTTTGCATATTTTTCATAAGCAATAGCTCACATTGACGGATAAAAGTGTGTAGCCCCATGTCTCCAGGATGTTCAAAACTGGAGTAATGTACTGCATTGGGATGTATCGTCCATGTCCTAGGATCGAGGATCAGGGAAAAGAATTGTAAACAATCAACAAGATGAATCAAACAACAAAAAATTATATTACGTTTCCCCACATTTGTCATTACTTTTGGAACACGCAAGTTCAGTGCTCTCTCATTTCGAACACAGTATATCAGTTAATTTTGATTGGGCATGAGATTATATCTTCAAGGTCAATGAAATAATTGTTTATTTGAAATAAAAATTCAATACCAGCTCCTGTTGTCCGCCATTTTGCCGTGAGGAATGTTCCATATGATTTTCTTTTGAGTAGTGGATTTATTGTTTTTAAAAGATTAAATTGTTCTGTGGAAAATTTTTTGAAAGAGTCAATACAAATATTTTTATCTTAGTCCAACAGTAAGACTAAACAAGCAAAGATTAAAAAATATTTTACCATCATTGATACCAGTTAATCTCATTTTCCATATTCCAGCCTCCCGAGGGTAGGCACTGTCAAAAAACCACAAAAAAATTTTTGGATTACTTCCTCCTTTATACAATTTCCCATGTTATCAGTTTAGATTTGATGAATACAGACGAAAAAGCAAGAAGGATTGAAGAATATCTCGAATTATTTATTTGAAACTGATTGCAAATATTTTTAGTGCCTTTTCTTTTTTCATCGTTCGTGAGTGAAAGTATTTTTTAGTGTTGCATTTCATCAAATCTTTTTACTGAATGGAATGGACATCGTTAAAAATCTTAAAATGATTTAATATTTTAACCTAATCCTGCACAGTTCCTGTTCCTTCCTGCACTGACCACAAAAATCTCGGAAAATCTGGGTTCAGAATCAATTTCTGACAATCTTTACGTACACAAGAAGATGTTTTGAAAAACTTTAGATCAGATTCCTTGTCAGTAAAAACATACGACAAAATAATAATATCAAGGACTAGTCTCAAGGCAAATGTGACACACTAGAGTAAAGGAAATGTTGCAGATTTTGGAGATTAAAATCCTTCGACTAGCCTTCAGTTGCATCATGATCAGAATAAAAATATTAATAGCTCCATAAAAACCAAAGTGAATGCAAAACACTCTCAACTCTCTACTTTTAAAAATAGGTACATAAGTAGTTAGGTACCCAAGACATGATGAAATGTCAGTGATTAAAATCATTTTAGTTAGTCTTCCTTTCTATTAAAAATACAATATATACTTAGTACTTATGAAAAACTATTTTCTGAGGCACCGGAAAACAAAATATTTTCTCTCTTAATTTAATTTAGAGGTCAGAATTATGTTTTGAAAATGACATTCTTCTAAAATTCTTGGAATCGTCGAAAAAGAAACCCATTAAATAGAGGAATGGCAACAAAAATATGAAAATACTTACATGACAGTGATGACGAGTGGCATATTCAGTGGACAGTCGAATGAACCAAAGGATTTGTTACTGCTGACTTAAGCAGTTGTGAAAAACCGAAGAGAAAAACTTTTTTTTGACACACCAGCCCTCCTAAAAAGTTCACTGGATATACTGGACTTCAAAACCTAAAAAGTTCACTGGATATACTGGACTTCAAAACCTAAAAAGTTCACTGGATTTATTTTTGCACTGAAAAAAGTCACTGGAGATTGAACAACTGGAGACAGAGAAGATGATTGTCAATGCTCGTTTTCAGCTTGTCGTACTCGAGCACAAAGGAAAACATTTAATTTGTGTGTGTGTGGAAGTCTTTTTGTTTGAAATTTGAGAGAAGGATTTTGACACTGGTCTACTCGCTCTGAAATTGAGACGAAGACAAAGCCTCAAAATTTTCTTGGCCCAGCTAAATAAGCTTAGTTGATGTCGGCAATGCGGGTAGTTCGGATGATATTACATAATATTTGTGTGTGTGTGTGTGTGTGAGAGAGAGAGAGAGGTATGTGGCATTCATTTTTTCAAAGTCTCACCTTCAGCCCAGGACTCGGGTTTTTTATGTACAAGTATTGTACAATACAAAATTGAGAGATTTTGATCGACACAATGTCACTACTGGGTCCAGGTTCTCTCTGTCTATGATGAAATGAATACATAACCATTGCATTTCGTGCTCAAGAACCAAGGAACTTTGTTTACAGTCACAATAATGTGACTGTCACAAGGAGATCGTATTTAAACGACATTGAGAATTATTTTTTTACGACCTATGCAATTTTCTGGTGGTGAGAAATAAAATAAAATAAAATGGAAAAAAACGTGTGTCGGCCCTGATTCCGACAAGTTCACTAATTTTCACATACTCTCCAGGAAATGTCATGCATGGTTGTTCAGGAAGGATCAAAAATCGTATTTTTTGCAATGTCAACACATAATTTTCCAGGCTTAATGATGTAAGAGAAATTTGGATGTTGTGCAAATTCTTTTTGCAAAGAGTGATCAGTGTTTACTTTGTGTGCCCATCCTTCAAAAAATGATCATTCACTCCTCGTCTAATGAATGTCGAATGTCCAGCAACTTGTACGGGTTGATTGTCCAGGGATCTTTTCGTGGAAAATCTATAATTTGGCTAATATTAGCAATAATATTACCTCATAATTGTTTTTCCACTGTATGATCTCATCTATCAAAGTCCCCCTTTTATCCCCCCTTAGTACTGTATCTTGGTCTCTAAGGTGTTGTCAAGTTCTTCTCCCAGTTGAGTGTAATCATTAAAAAAATGAAAAATTAAATTCGGTTGACAAGTAAGATGATCATTAAAGACTCCTGGACAAAAGATATGGCCAAATGAAGAGGAAATTAATTTATAAAATTGTTTTTTGATGAAACTATGTGCAAGGACTGTACTTCACGGTTCGTATCCCCGTTTCATATGTTGGTGATTGAGGTGTATAATAGGCTAGTAGTAATTTAAATTGTGATTATTAGATTATTTAACTTTTATTAACTGAATCAAATTAAATGCCATTGGCCCATCAACTTGGGGTTCCTTGGGGTGACACCAAGAGACCACCAAATCCTAATGCTGTAAGTGAAAAAGAATTTTGTATTTTATGTAATACTTTGTACATTCATAATTTGTATATTTGAATTTGTTCATTTATAACAAACTGTCCTTTGATGGTCTATGAATTATTAATTATACAGGAAGTGGAGGAAATGTTGGTGGATGAGCATACAGAGCCATTCAACAACAATGGAGACAATGGACGAGGGGATGAGAGGTCACGAAATACCAACGCAAATGAGGAAGAGCCTATGAATGGTGTGGAGAATGAGATTGAAGTGAATGATGTTGTCCGGGAGGGTCATGACAAGGCTGACCCGAGTCAATTTGAATTATTAAAGGTGCTGGGCCAGGGATCCTTCGGAAAGTAAGCTCGAGATTAAATTAAATTCAATACTTTTATATTTCAAAATAATGTGCAGGACACTGATTTTTATTTATTTGTTACAATTTGCAGGGTAAAAACTACACAATCATCATCACACACAATTTAATGAGAGTGACATTTTTATTTATGAAGTGTACAAAATATGATTAATATTATTTGAATGTCGTCTTTAATTTGTTAGGTATTTCTTGTCCGAAAAATAATTGGCAAAGATTCTGGGACATTGTAAGTTTCGATTCATTTTTTTTCATTCAACTATGTAGTTCTTTATTGTCATAACTCATAATTTACATTATATTCGTTGTACTTATCTCCATTATTCAATTAATTGATTACTAAATGACGAAAATATTTTATATTACAGATATGCAATGAAAGTTTTGAGGAAAGCAACTCTAAAAGTTCGTGATCGTGTGCGGACCAAAATGGAGAGAAATATTTTGACTGAAGTTCAACACCCATTCATCGTTAAACTCCACGTATGTACTCTTTGATCATCAAAAGACTCAGAAAATTTTTCAACATTGTACAATAATGTATAGATTGATAATTCCACATTCCATTTGCAGTACGCCTTTCAAACAGAAGGGAAATTATATTTGATTCTGGATTTCCTTCGTGGTGGAGATTTATTTACACGACTTGCTAAAGAGATAATGTTCACGGAAGAGGATGTCAAATTTTATTTGGCCGAGTTGGCTTTGGCTCTTGATCACCTTCATGGAATTGGTGAGTTACAAGTCGTATGCTTTGATGAGAATAACATTTTGAATATTCTTTTTTAAAAAAAAATTAATTACTTTCAATTGAACAATTTCAGGGATAATTTACCGAGACTTGTAAGTGTGTTTTAAATTATTTCTTTATCTATAATCCATGTATGATGCATTTTTTCACAATATTTAATCCTTTTACTTTTTTTTTGATTTTAGGAAGCCTGAAAACATTCTGCTGGATTCGGACGGACATATATCTTTGACAGATTTTGGGCTGAGCAAACAACCATTAGAAGATGAAAAGGCTTACTCTTTCTGCGGGACAGTTGAGTACATGGCACCAGAGGTGGTGAACCGAAAAGGTGAGAATGAATAAAAATAAATACGAAAGTAAGTAGATAACAGAGTTTTCATTTTATTCATTTAACTGAATAATAATTTAATTTCCTGAACAGGACATTCCTACGTGGCGGATTATTGGTCATTTGGTAAGGGAAGAATTAGTATTCCTCTGTGTAGTGTACTATGTATATATGTATTGTATTGGTAGAGAGAGGCAATTAGTCTAGGAAATATTTATTCCAATTTGAATATTTCCTAGAGTAGCGAAACATTTCTACGAGTACATACTCTTGCAAAATGTTTGTAATGCTAATGGATATGACTTAGTGAAAGGTATATAATGCAGAGGAAAGAAATTAATTTATCGATTTTCCAGGTGTTTTGATGTACGAAATGTTGACGGGATCACTCCCCTTCCAAGGTAGCAACAGGAAGGAGACAATGGTCCAAATATTAAAAGCCAAACTTGGCATGCCACAATTCTTGTCAGCCGAAGCACAGTCACTCCTGCGAGCGCTATTCAAGCGAAATCCTGTTAATCGACTGGGAGCTGGGGAAAGTGGGGTGGAGGAGATCAAATCGCACTGCTTCTTTGCCACCATAGATTGGGAAAGACTGTACAGTAAACAAGTCATTCCACCATTCAAACCTGTCTCATCCTCAACTGGATCCGATGACTCGTTCTATTTCGACACTGAATTTACATCGAGAACACCACGAGACAGGTAAATTATATGTATATTAATAATATTATTAGTTTTTACTAAATGAAATATCATAACATCTAAATAATATTCTTCCTTCCTTAACAGCCCAGGAGTTCCTCCCAGTGCAAATGCACATGAATTATTCCGTGGTAAGAAGAATTTATTCTAAATTTTAACATTTTTGTACATACTCAGGTTTATTTCATATTTTTTTTTACTTCAAGGACCTTCTTTTTTGTTCTTAACAAGTGTGTATAACAGAGAATTTGTGTATAGCGGAACCTGAAGTCATGTTGTTAGGCGGAGATAAATATACACAAGTAACAATATTATGTGCAAGTAATAGTCAGTAAACCATATACGGAAATACTACATATAATAATCGATAATTATATGTGACTGTCGAAAAATATAAATATTATCGATTCGCAGTTGATATAAACAGTCGAAAATGTTTAAATAATCATTCATATTTCATGTCAAAAGATAGAATTATCATATTAATGAACAATAACTGTAACATTCATTAAGTGTTTCTAGAACACACGCAAAAATCAAATAACGAGAATAAATTTATGAATCAATCTTAGCTCTCTTGGCACGAATTTCATCCAATCCGTGGTGACAATCATCCCGACAGAAATGGCGCACGACTATTACATAAAAAAAAGTATTAGGATTTGATAATGTACAAAATAATATTTAAAAACTAATAATAGTACTATACTTACTGGGTGTGTAATGTTGAAGCATCAGCGGTGTATTCTTCTCACCCTTTCGTCCTATGTCAATTGGGAATGACCGAATAAACTCTTCTTCCAAATCTTCCGACATGTCAGTCAGCGTCAAATCTTCATTCTTTGATTTAATGAAGTTGAGACGAGCCTTTCGAAACTCATTAGTTACACTAACTACAAGGGAAAATGTAGTCTTTAAGCTCATTTATTGTCTTGCCGGTATAACTACAAACATTATTAAAATAAATTATACGTGAAATACTAATGATATTTAAATAATAAAATTGAAAACAATAATACGTACAATACAAGGTCATGCCAGGCACAATAACGAATGTAAGCAAAATTCCTACAAAATACACAAAAATGTTTAGGTATTACCATGATTACATATTTAAATTACAAGCAGTCATAATTTTTCGCGTTAAATACTTACTTTGTTCGGCAGCTAAAACGACCCTGTCTTGACGGCGAAATCCCGAAAGATTTCGTATTTGACTGCTCCAGAATAATACATGTGAGCCTTCCATTGACAAGCCCCAATCCCCATTCTACCAATCTCTTTACAGGCTATTGTACCAGTTTCATTATTATTGACCCCAGCTGATCTAATTACACGATCTATGTACAAACAAAAATTTTTTTGTCTCTCTGATTAGAAATTCCGTTTAAATATTAATCAAAAACTTACCTTGAGCAATGTTAGCTCTATCCAAATTTTTCTCTTTGTTAGAGATGATCCTCACTGGAGGTCTTGTCAGTAACGACGGGTCACAAAACTTTCCGTCCTCGAGATTCCAAAGGGATTGTCGTTCAGTCTTCAACTGATCTCGTGCCTTGTGACCCTCGCTTTTTCGGTGCAGACTTGGGTTGGTTTGTGGTCGCTCACACACAAGACAGTAGCCACTCATTTTGAACTAGATTTATATTACTAATCACAACTAAATATCAAACGAATCACAAGATGCAACTTGAAAGACAGAGAGAACAAAGAGTAGCGATGTACCAAGAGGAACCGCTATAACATTTTTTCCTCACACAAACTTTTGAGAGAGGTTTGAAGTTCGTGCGGACCTGGGTTCCTGGGTTATTGAGTAAATTATTCTCTGATTGCTAATGGAGTCTCCTCGTGGTCCTTTTAAGTCTCTCTTTTGGTGCTAA
>WJFB01003118.1:0-14677 GCA_009870185.1 Pygmarrhopalites habei | reverse complement strand
GGAGAGGAAAAAAAGCTAAAATTAATTACTAGTATCTACTTTGACACAAATTCGTTGTCTCTTTTCTCAATCAAGTATTTGTCAATTAATAGTTTGAATTTTTACAGGGACAAGTTTGGATCTTTAGTTTCAGAATTATGTTCATTCCAAGTAATCATAGCTTGATAAAAGGGGGAAATTTGCGTGAACGAACGACCTGGTTTAGGCAGAGTGCAGTTTTTGCATCTTTGCGATCCACCAGGAGTAAATATTAATATCGTCAATGTCAAAACCACTACGCATAGATTTGAATGCGGTAATGGCGTGGAAGTATTGCTGCCTTTCGGCAACAGTAAGAAGATTGCACTTATCCCACAGTTTTCTATAATTGATAGTTTCAGCAGGAAAATACAAGTTTTCATAGTAATGAGCAATTTTATTGATTCTCTGGAATTTATTGCATATTTGTGGGTAAAAATAAGAGTCAAGTAGTAAATTGATTTTTGACTGCAATCTATCAATTTTTGTTGGAGAGATATTGTCCCAAATTGGAAAACAATAATCAATCAGAGAGAATACAAAGACGTTGACAAATGTTGTAAACATTTGTAAATTAATGTAGCGCTTGATAAGTTGTAAACAACCACATGCATCCCACACAAGCCAAACTACACGTGGTTTACACAGGTGGAATGACACGTTCTTTATGAGACTTGTCTAATTCGTGCGGTGGAATTGAGGTCACAGGCTCAGGTTCCATGTAAGATGTAAACCCTCTGAAAATACACACACGCTCATGTACGAGAATCAAAGAAATTACACGAAAGGAGGACAAAAAATTTGGGCACAAATTGTCTCCTCAGTTTCTCCATAAACTCCACAGCTGTGGACAATAAGTTCGTCATTATTGGATTGGAAAATATATATTTAAAAATTCATCATTATTAGGTTTAGCTAAAATAGTCAGTGTAGTTAATTTTTCCAAAACACACCATGCGGTTCTCTACTTCTTGGACTGTGTGTCTCCTAATTAATGTAGTAATGACTTACACTGGAGAGGAAAAAGAAGACGGGGGAATTCCAAGTGGGGAAATATCCGTGAAAAGTTTTAACGACAATACCTTTGACCCATTTGGCTACACTGTAAGGATCAATTTTGTATCTTTTCAATATGGGCAAAGAATTTTGAATTTTTTTGCAAAAGGATTTTCTAAATTTTTAGGTGGACTCAGAACCATGCAAGACTGACAGCCCTGCTCACTTTCACTGTACTCAGGCATGCGGGGACCAGACGATGTGTCGCGAATTTCTGTACGATCAGAAGAAACGATCCCTCTTTGTCTGCAAATGTGAAAATGAGATCCGGGTAAAACTACAATATTTGAAATATTATATTTCCCTTCTCTTCTTGTATTTCGCAAATCGTAAATATTATGAGGTATGTTCATGGAAAATAAAAATTTGGGCAGTTTGACTGGAACCTCAAAAGTCACGAGTGTGGTTTCGTCAACCTGACCCGAGTACTCACAGAAGACTTTGGAATGGACATGTCGTCTCCACCAACAACTTGTTCAAACCCTCAAGAATTGGCTTACCAAAAATGTGGACTTCAGTGTGAAGTAATGAAGGACGAGGAGAGTGACCCTGAAGGTCTTTATCATGGTTTCCTCTGTTTTAACTCGGGATCAAATGGGAATTCCAATGGAAGTTACACTTGTGAGTGTGTCAGGAAGGAGACACAGAAATTGACGTCAGATGTGGACACGTATGGACTGAGGGATGCCTGTCCGTACTCCCGTTTCTTTTTCCCTTTCCCGGACAGCTCCAGTTATAATCCGACTAATCCTGCTGACTCCGTGTCGTTTCGGCTCTACACCAATCCAAAGTAATCTTTCAAAATTTTTTGGCACTATTTTGCCAAAATTCTAAACAAGGAAAAAATTTTAGTGAGAACACACGGCAAGAGCACACACACACACACACACGTTGACATGTCTTGGGCTGACCCTCTAGCATGCATTAAAGTGAATTTTATTTTGTACATTTTATCCAGAGATACAAGTGACTATGACGTCATTCGCTTGAATGACTTTGGTTCCCTGGCTAATTCCCGGTTCAAGAATAATGGACAATTAAAAGTATTGATTCATGGTTTCCGCGGTGGTCCTGACAAACTCTACCCACAAAACGTGAAAAATGGTGAGAAATCCCCACTGCCAATCTTCGCGATTGCGATCTGTTCTTAACACGTTAATAAAGGCAATGAAATGAAATGCGATTGACCTAATAGTAACAAAAGTAATTTGACTTTTCATGCATCTAAAATTAACTTCCGGTTGTCTTTCTTTACCCTTAACTGACAGCCTACTTGAAATTGAAAGGAGGGACAAGGAACGTATTGGTTGTCGGATGGGAGGACCTGGCCCGATTGACTCAAGCTTTTATTATTGGATCTTATTACAAAGCATCTGTCGTCAACGTCCCAATTGTGGGTCGCAGGCTTGGAGAATTCCTTGAATTTCTTGTCAGAAATGGAAAAACACAATACTCCAGGATGCATCTTCAAGGGCATAGTTTGGGAGCTCACGTGGCTGGTGTGGCGGGGAAATATTTGAGCGACAGATATTCTAATATTAAAGTGGACAGGATTTCAGGTGAGTCACTTTTAAGATGCATTTATGGACACTATGTTCAACGAATTCATAATTTGCTTTTTCAAAAACATGAAAGACTTGTGTGTGTCATGATGACACTGTCATCAAATTTTTGCGAAAATAATTCTACGAGTTAAGTTGCTCAAGCTCCATGGAATGTGAATTAAATTGTTAAAGGACTTGACCCAGCTGGACCCCACTTTTACTCCCGGTTGGAGATGGGACGTCCACTCAAGTGGTACGATGCCCGGTTTGTTGACGTAGTTCATACGGATCAATATCTTTTGGGGCGGGCAGGTCGGGTTGGACACGCAGATTTTGTTCCTGATGGAGGGACGTTGATTCAAGAAAGCTGTCGTCACAATATATCTAATATTTTACTGGATATTTTTACACTTGGTATGTATGCAAAAATTTTTATCGCAATAATTGAAGTAATTATTACTCTTGTTATTTCTTTGTCTTTCTTATTCTCTCCCTCCGTTCAAATTAACTATTATTTTGAACGTAGGTTCATGCAGTCATGCCACAGCACACATTTTATTCGCCAATTCCGTGGGACGATGGGATATCCGAGGTTGCCGCTGTGCAAACTACAATCAATTTCTCAGTGGACGTTGTCGATGTTCAAAGGGGAGTAAAAATGAAGCCATCTTTGGAGAACACTGCAATCCTTTGTAAATTTCTCTACTTTCAAATTGAAAGTTTTTATTTGTAAAAAATTGGTTATAGGGTTCTTCCCGTATTCATCTAATTAATTGAATGGGATTTATTGCAGGTCGAGGGGGAACTACTTTTTTAACGTGAAGCAGTGTATGACTTACAGCCCAGCAATTTGCTCCTGACAGCAGACAAAACGGAAACATTTCTTTTGTATTCAATAGGTACGAAGCGACGAGACATTTACATATAAATAATTTACAGCAGATTTTCAAGGCTGTACTTTTAATTTAAAAATAAATCAATGTGCTGGACATCAATAATCACGATAAGATGTGAGGTATGCTGTCTGCGCATGTGTGCGAATTATTTCTGCAGACGGAACAAAGTTCGCAATAATTGGGAGAGTGCAGAGAAAAAAGACACTTCGTCAGTGCATCGTGTTTTTATGCGTGGAAAATAGGAAAAAAATGCAGCAGCATGAATGGACGTGTTGAAGTGTAGAATAGTGTAATATATATGTGTGTGTGTGGTCCTGTAGTCAACTTGGGACCCAAGTCTTGGGTGGTCCTTCAATGAAAATAATTACCTACAACGAATTTAATGTCTAGCTTAGCTTGAGCTCCCCTCATCAAGACTTGAGATTCCTCTTTCCATGAGGACCACCCAAGTTGACTGTACTTTTATTGCAGCTTCCCTCCCATAATCCAGATCTGAGTCCCTCACACATTTCCTATGCAAAAATCAAGACTTCCAGTTGCCTGGAAATTGTGGACATCCAGAATAACAATAAAACGATTTTACTCTAAGAAAGTATAAACAACCGTCCTTCAAACATTTCCCTTCACGAATCCATGACTCTGACTTTGAAAAAACATTAAACTGTTAAATGAATAAACATTTTCCTCCTTCCCTCCTTTATCTCTGAGAAATTCTCAGTGAGAATGGCAGACGGAGAGGGCAAGGTGTTACACACAAAGAGAGAGAGAGAGAGAGAGAGAGAGAGAGAAAGAGAACTGGAATAAGCCCAAAATTCCACACAGATAACTTGCCATTACTTTGGTCCATGGCCAACGATCGAGTGATCTTTGGGAAAAACCGACTTGTTGCAGACAGTCAAGCAAAATCTCCTGTCTCCACAAATATTGTCATTCATTGTCCATTGACAGAGTGTCCAGTTTCGAAATTATAAAAACTAACTACATTTTGATCTTGACGATGGGCAGTCCAATGTCTTTTCTATTTTGCCACACACACACACACACACAAAATTACAAGGCAGACAAAACGAGCTAGTCAAATTGACTCCGGAATGAATTGTCTTGTTTTCCTTTTGATTGACATTGCCCTGAGGTGACCATCCACACTGTCATGTCACATGATCATTATCACTATCAATTATATTATAATTGAGGGGGTTCGCATATGAAGGATCGAAGTTCCATCTTACAACGCGCAATATAAGGATGACTCATTAGTTTGGGTTTTCATTGTGGATACACGCCAATTTGCTTCTTGCATTTTTGCACTCTCCAGCAAAAAGTTGTAAAAATTGTGTGAGGAATTGGCCAACGTCAAGTTGAACTCGATTGGGGTGTCATTGCTGTACATCCTTTTGTTTATGTTCTCTCCTGCTCTGTTACACAATTTTAGAGAGAGAAATCTATATTTATCTCTCTAACATTGAATCTCTTTAGCCTTTTTGCCACTTCCTCCTTTCCCTCAACACATCATGAGAGACGGGATACAAATGACGAATCTGTTCATACTCATATTCCCCGAATTTGTTCCTACTCATATTCCCCGAATTTGTTCCTACTCATATTCCCCAAATTTGTTCCCACTCTCCTAAGTCGTATTCTCCGATTTCGCCAACTCCTCCTGCAGCTGCCGCGGAGTGGAGGAATTCCTTTGCAATATCCAAATTACTTTTGCAAAAATTCTAAACATTCCTCTCTTTCTCATTGAGTTCTGCTATTGAGACGGCGAAGGTTTACAGAGTGACGGATTGACATTTAAGAATGACAATAAAATTGGGTGTCTGGTGTCAATCCCTCGGTTCTCAAGTGATAGAAATAAGGCGTTTAGTTTACACAGGAAGAGGGACAGATGAGTGTGACAGTGCGAAAAAAATTGGTAATTGTGGGGGATGGGGCTTGTGGGAAGACGTGTCTTCTCAACGTTTTTGCAAGGGATGAATTCCCGGATTTCCATCTCCCGACAATCTTCGAGAGTTATGTCGCTGACATCGAGGTGGATGGTCAGCAGGTAATTAAAATCGATTGGCAATGGCGGAGCAGAAACAGACACTAGTGTGTGCAAAATCTTACATGGGCAAAAATGAAGAGAATTTTTCGCTGTCACTCATCAAAAAAATCTGTGCTCATTCACATTTTACATAATGTTCAAATTAATATTCTCTCCCAATGCAAAGGGGCAAAGGTCATTGGTCAGATTTTGCGAAGGATTTTGCACTCACGGGCCACACACAAAACACACAAAATTGATTTCGAGAAAGATTTCTGATTTAAAATATTTTTTTTAAAATTTTTGTTAGGTTGAGTTGGCCTTGTACGACACGGCAGGTCAAGAAGATTATGACCGACTCCGATACTTGGCATATCCAGACACAGATGTCGTTCTCATGTGCTTTTCCATCGACTCCCTCGACTCACTGGAGAATGTGGAGGTGACTAAAAAACTTCTAGACTCAAAGTCTTGCATTTTTGTCGACATTTGAACTTTTTTTCCGATTACCTTTTTTTAAAAAAAATTCAAAATATAATATTAAGTATGTAAATATTCAAAAATTCGATTGAAGGTGAAGTGGGGTCCAGAGATAAAGAATTTTTGTTTCAACGTCCCAATCATCCTCGTTGGGAATAAGAAGGACATGAGACTGGGTCAAGAGTGGTGTTCAGAAAAAGACTCGGTATTGAAAAAAGGTTGTCTAAAATGGGTCGATGGTGAAGCGATGGCAAGTAAGATTGACGCATTTGCATACTTGGAGTGTTCTGCCAAGAGTCGGGAGGGAATTAGACAAGTTTTTGAAATGGCTGCAAGAGCGGCTTTACAGGTACACTAAAAATAAATATATTTGGGCTGGAAAATTTTGGGAGTTGTGTACAAATTTTAAGATGAGTTGTGGATTTGATTTCAGAAAAATAAAAAGAAGAAAAGACACAAAAGGAAGATTGTGGAGAGGAGAAGCTGTACTGTTCTTTAAAAATTAAATGAATTAAATGTCACAATTTTTTAATGCGGTCAAAGTACGGATAAATAAAATGTGTTTCCAATAAAATGAATTTAGTAGAGAAATTATTGGCAAATGGAATTTTGCATTTTGAGTGAGATGGAGATGGTATAGTCGGGGAATGATAGCTATTCTTTCGGCAATCCCCTACAAAGTGAACAGAAGAAGAGACGTAGTGTTGTCAAATATAATTCACAAGAGGGTCAGTTTGAATGACCGGTCAGCAAAGAAAAAATTCCCAATGTTGACTTTCATTGGTCTCATACTCTTCAATTGTTTTCCAAAAAGGGGATTCCCCACTCGAGACCTCTTCCATGATTGAAGGATTTCCGATGAGAGTTCATAGACAGTTCCCATGTTGCCATAAAAGTCTGTCAAATGGTACGTCACGAACCCAGCCACCATCGCTTGTTGTACTGCTCTTGAACCACTCAATTTAATAGTTCCATAGTAGGCGAGAATGACGGTTTCAAGATAAACTGTCTCCATCAAAACGTTCGTGATGGACCAAAGATGGTTTGCAAAACCTTGTAAGATTTCCAACTGACGAAATTCCTTCACAAAAGTAGTTGTAGTTATTGGTTCCCCACTTCCTTTTCCACTCCCAGGCCAACTTTGTATTTCAGTACATAAAATACAAATTAATCATTTGAAATCATTTCAATGAAATGGAGATGACAAAGGAAAATAATTTATAAATGATTAATTAATTAATTTTCAAAAGGTCTCGTACCGAATGCTGGCCAGAAAATTCTGGATCTCAGTCACATGACAGTACGTAGGAATGATGTAGAGGAATACAGACCCGTATACGTGACACCAGACTTCCAGATGTACCAAGATGAGAAGGATTCGGACCCAAGAACCTGTGCAATTGTGGATGTTAGAACCAAAACCCAGTATCTGCAAGCGGCCCGTGAATAGGGAAAATCGCTCTCTCCGCTCACACCTCTCACTTCCATACACACACGGGCACATTACAGATACTGGGTTTTGGTTCTAAGCTCCACAATTGTTTTCCTGAGGATCCAGCATGGAAGTGAGGAAGTATGGCTCCTCCCGTTTCTCTAACAGTGACACTGTGTCTAGCACGTATATGAGACCAATGGCAATCATGAAGGACTTTGTATTGCTGGTGCAGTCATATTTCCATGGGAGAGCTGAGAACAAAAAAGAAATGAGTAACTTTCAATGGAAATAGTGTGTCTAATTGAACAAATAAATTGTTTTTCAAAACTCTTTGTGACCATCTAAAAGTTTCGTCAAATTAATGAAATTTTCAGTGAATTTTTCAGTGTTTTCAGTTCGTATGGTTCAGAAAAAGGTCGTTGGATTGGTTGAAGGGAAACATGGTATTGGAGATGGTGGGTACAAAATTTTCCAAGCCGTACGTGTACATGCCTTGTCAGCGACCATTTCCTTCACCAACAAGATCTGAAAACATTGAAAAATTCATTGGAAAAGATGGTAGAACGAAACAAAACCCGTGAAAATTTTATTAATTTGTTGAAATTGTGAGATACATGCAGACCTGTCACACCCAGTTTTGACAACCAATTGATCAATGTCACTGAATGCTCGTGACAATTGGAAGATTTTGTATTATTTGTACCCACGCAGAAAAGTTCATAATATGGAATTGTTATTATTACGTTTAGAAGCTCAGGGTAACAAACACCTGTTGGTTCGGAGTACAAGAGACGAAAGTACAACAAAAATCTTCTCCTCTCAATTGTACTATGAAGATATTCGGTCAATTTCGGAATGATTTTTCTCGAATACATTTCGGATCGGAGATTGTCATCTGCGAATCCATTATGTATTGTTAAAACAAATTAAATGACAAATATAGAAGCTTTTATTCTTGTCACAAATTAAACTTGAATATAAGAAATCGTCAATAAAAGCTTCTATTGACGATTTTTAATATACAAATTTACGTTTTAGTTTGTAGTAATGGTGACCCATATCTTCTTCCTCATCAGCAGAATCAGATTCTTCAGATTCGTCGTCAGAGTCAGAGAATGAATTGGATAGGTAAGTTTTACCTACTTTTGAAGAATTATTAAGACAGTGGCATGTCCAATATAATATAAGTCAACAAGCTACTTCTAAACTTTTAAAAATATTGAAAAGTGTAAACAGTTTGTCATACTTACCTGCGGATGCAAGAACTTTGTTGAAAACTCCTAGAACTGTTAGTATTCATCACATTGGAGGAGGACTATATTCTCATATGGGATTAGAAAAAGGAATTGTGCACGCAATGTCTGTTAATCCATATTTCCAAGGAACTCAAGTAACAATCGATATAAATATTGATGGTCTACCACTCACAAAAAGTAGTATGTCACAGTTTTATCCTATTCAAGGAATAATAAGAGAAATTCCAAAGTCAAGACCATTCATAATAGGAATGTGTCATGGACCAGTGAAACCATCAGACTCGAATGAATATTTATTACAATTTGTGGACGAATATAAGCTCCTATTCGTCCACGGTCTAGAAAAATATCCTAGATTGTCAGTTCGTCTAGGAAATTTTATTTGTGATGCTCCAGCAAGAGCTTTCTTAAAAAATATTAAAGGACATTCTGGTTCAAGTGCTTGTGAAAGATGTGATCAGGAAGGAGGCAGATTAGAATCCCATCAAATTTATTGCTACAGATTTGGAAACAAGAACAAATGAAACATTTAGGGATCAAGTAGATTTAGAACATCATAAAGGAGATTCCATTCTTTTGGAAATTGGTGTTGGAATGGTCACACAATTCCCCTTGGACTACTTACATCTTGTTTTGTTAGGGACAATGAAGAAACGTTTAAAACCTTATCGAGTTTCTCCAGCCATGACCAAAGAGACATCATAATTAGTAACTCAAATGAATTTTCACCGGCCACTAGAACTTCCACGATATCCAAGAACACTCAAGGAGCTAGCGAGATGGAAGCGTACAGAAATACGAATGTTTTTGATTTATTTTTCTCCAATCATTCTTCGTCGAACTTTGCCTGTGAATTATTATAAACATTTCATGTCTTTTCAAATTGCCGTATTTATTTAGTGCTCTCCAGTTTTATGTCATTTATTGATAGACTATGCAGAGACTCTATTAATTTATTTTGTGGAAAACTTTCAATCTCTGTATGGAATTAAACATTTGACTTATAATACTCATAATCTACTTCATATTGTGCCTGATGCCAAGAGAAATTGAAATTTAGACTCATTTAGTGCATTCCCCTTTGAAAATAATTTACACACACTCCGGAACAGGGTCAAAGGACACAAGCATCCAATTCAAGAAATTGTGTGTAGGGAGACAGAAAGAATGAATGCCGAATTGCCACATCATTTGAAAACGTATCCAATATTTTCTCAGCCTCATACTAATGGTCCTTTTCCTCCTCAATTTCATAACGCAAATCAGTTCAAAAAAATTCAGTTTCAAGATTTTTCACTTTCTCTCCTGGAAAAAGATAGTATGTGCCCAACAAGAGACAAGAAAATATTACGAATAAGGAACATTATTTCTTTACCTGGAAGAGAAGGAGTTATTGGTCAGAGATTCAGAACTATGTCAGATTTTTTAACTGAACCTTGTCGGTCATCTCAATTTGGGATTTTTAAAATAAGAAAAAGAAATCTTCTACCCGAAAAGTTATACCCTCTACATAAAATACAAACAAAAATTGTCCTTCTTCCTATTTTCATACACAGACTGTGTGGCATTTCCTATGCTTCACACAACAGAATAAATTCTTTTCTCCTCAATGTTCCTCAAGGTGAGCAGAGACAATATTATGCTGTTGTTTTCGCACCGATACTGTCAGCCGAAAAGGATGTTTGTCTGGTGCCTTCAATATGGGTGAGGAATAATAAGCAAGCCTGGTATTTCTCTGATGCATCAACTGCACGTAACGAGATAAAGAGATGGAAGTTACCTTTCAAATCTAAAGATTGAATTATGTATCCTTACACATACAAGGAAGGACTTTATGGTTTGTTTTCTTTACTGTATATGTAGTAGTAGACAATATAAGCTTTTATTGTCCATACTATAAGTTTTAAAATTGTCTTCCTTCATCTGTTTAAAGGAATTGATCAAGCTCAAAAGCATGTTGTCAGGTTGAGGACTCAAGAAGAAGGTTATACTACTAATTATGAAGAGAAGAGAAATCATCGCCCTCCCAATAAATACGCCTCAGAGAGACCACCTCTCAAAAATAAAAGATTTAATCAAATTTATGACAGTGAGTCGGAAAGTGACGACTACAGCCAGACTGCAGTAAAGAAATTTCAAAAGAAACAAGCAGATTCTGAGAATCAAGAATTTGTTGAACCATCATCACAAGTCCCAAAACTTGCTGAGAAGACAAACAGTCTACCTCCCACATCCGAAAATGTTTCAAAACCGAAACCCCCTCGTAGTGAGAAGAAAAAATGCAAGGGTCGGCCAGATTTTGAAGAAAGTGGCATACGAAATAATCCCGCAGCAGTTTTCATGAATATTGAAGCTAAAGTGATGCCTTCTCTCTTGGACCCCGACTCCAGCTCTTCAAGAAAAAACATGAAAAAGAATAACAACAAGTCAGACATAATCATTCCCTCAAATAAAAGTTTATATCATCCATCTGAAAATTCTGAAGGCTCACTTGGTGACATCCTTTCTGATGGATCCTACCCCGAACTTGACCCTGCAGACGTCAGGTTGGCAGAGCCCAGATTCAAAAAGGCAAGGAGCTTTCAGCCATTTTCTCCTAAGAAAAGGTAGATATCCACGAGTTCTACTTCGAGCCAACAAAAGGGCAAGGAAAATTTTTCGTTTTCCCTATTCACTACTATTGTTATTGCGTTTGGATTTCAACACCACACATTCCTCACAATATTTCTGAGGCTGGTCGCCGTCTACAGTAAGTTGCCAATTCAATTTATTAAAACTTTTGTGAAGACAGTCGGTTTCTAAGATCTGTGTTTTTTATGAACAATTTTAGATGACCGAGCTAGCAAATCCGTTTTCGATACTAACTGGACTGAAGGAACTTGCTCAGAAAGAATTTCTGGAGTACAATTTGACCAGAGTAAATTGCCGGATGACAATGAATACCTCATTGCTCGGAAACTCATGAAATTGTTGAAAATAATTTTGGATGACTGCTGGTTCGAGGAGTACGATAGTCTGTATTTTCCAGGTAAAAGTACAAATTTCTCGAGCACAAAACGTATTGAAAAAGTAATGTCAACTTTTAAAACAACCCATTTCAATTTTACATTTTCATTGTTTGTTTGTTTTGTAGAGGGTACAGAAAAAGCTGATGACGATGTTGACTGGCTAGATAAAAATGAAGTTAAAATTCCAAGAGTGGAATCAAAATCCGAGGGTGTAACTTTAGACAAGAAAATAGAAATTTTGAAAAAAGTAGACGAAAATTCTTCTTGGAGTCTGTCATCACTGTGGAAGAATGGTCGTTCAGCACTAAAACATCGAAATTACAAAGGAAGGTGGAAAAGTCAAATTGAGCACAGAGGTACTAAATTTGAGAAGTAAGAGGCCATCAACAAATTCGTCCTCTCCAAGTTCAAAGAAGCGAGAGATGCATTTAAGATTGTGAGTACATGGGATCTCCGTCGTTGGGCTATTGAGAGGGCAGATGATTTTTCGGACGAGGATTTCAAGAAAAGCTTCAAAGCCTCACGATTATGGTGTGACAATTTCAAATCAAAGAATAGAATCACATCTAGAAAAGTTACAAAACTTGTGAGTGCAGCCCAAGTCCGGGACCCAGAAATTATTTTACAGTCATGTCAAACGTTTCGTCAGGAAATTCAATCTATTGCTCCAACTGCAAAAGACTTCATGCTCAATACGGACCAAATCGAATTCCCATATGAGATTCTGTCTGAAAGGACACTTTCCTACAAAGGAGAAGACATCACCTTGGGATACGCTGATTCTCCCACTAATTTGGTCACTCATTCATATACTGACATGTACACGATCACAGCATCTGGCGGAGTCCTTGGATTATTTCTTTGTCTTCGTGAGCCGGATGGGATTTTAAGTGAATCTATATTATCCACTCTTCCTTAAACTCCCAATGTCGTTGTGACCAGCAGCAAATCTGGAAAGCTGACGTCAAGACATTTTGCTTATTATTATTTGGTTATTAAATGATTGTGCCATTCGGAGTGCGGACTGCGTTTTCATCGTCGACTCGTGGTCAGGTCAAACAAATCTCGCTTTATACAATGGCCGATTCGGAAACGAGGGTCAACCTAAATTGGACTTGAAAATTATTCTCGCTAAATGTACCAGCATGGCTCAACCACTCGATGTGTGGGTTCACCGTCCAGTAATGTACTTTGTAAGAAAAATATGTTCATATTGTGCCCTACACAGACCCAACTCTCCCAGAGGGGACTCAATGTATTCAAGGCAAAATATAATCCTGGTTCACTCATGGGTTCATCACCAGCTGACTGCACCCGTCTTTTCCCCCATGATTCGGTACGCTTGGTTAAAGTCACAGTTAATTGACATCGAAAAAGAAGATTTCCTTAACATTCCACGAGTTTGCTTTTCCATCAAAGTAGCGAAGTGTCAAATTATGTCAGTCAACAATGAAAACTGTATAGGAAAAGTTTTTGTGAAATGTGCCCATTGTTGTGCTTACTTGTGTTTTTCTTGTTTCTTTGATTTATATCCTGTTGACTTGTGTCCAGGATCATCTGAGAATTAATTATTTATTAATGTTTTTAGCTACTGTTTGTTTTGAGAAATGTAACACTTTAGTAAGACTCAGATGATTTACGGTTCCAAAAAAAAACAATTTGAAAAAACATCTGAATCGGCTGACAAGAAATTTGATTGTGGTATCATGTAGTTAAATTCAAACCACGCAATAAATTTACAAAATAGGGCAATAGAAAGAGTTCGAATCGCAAAATGGATGTCAGATTCGGATTCTCCGTGGTCGATTACTCTAATATACCTCTTGAGAGCTTAGCGGGAAAGTTCAAATTACAATCTCATCTTTTCCGAGAAATAAGATTTTCTGAAATTTTGAGATGAAGCGAGTGAGGTCAAAAAAATTTTCTGCACTCCAACCACACAATGGTAGGTCAAACCCACTTGAGTGAACGCTAGAAAATATTTTTGAAAAAATGTGAGTACTATAATGGAGCGAAAACATGAACGGAAGTTTAGCTATGGGCGGTTTCTATCCAGCTATGGCGCACACTGAACCACATTGAAGCAAAAAGCGAATTAGCGATATTATTGAATTTTTGTGAAAACATGCTCATTCTGAAAGCTACATAGACTGTACCATGCAAGGAAAAATTGTTTCGCCGATTTTCGGTTTTATAATTTTTTCACCCAGGTTGTTGACGTACAATGACCTCTAGCGGTCAACCAAATGGACTTTTCGATATGGTTTCAATGTAAACTTTGTTCAATATGTTCAGGAGCAACTTTCTGCCAAATTTCAGAATATTTCATAGGAAGCTGAATTTTAAGCCTATATGTACATATGGCAAAATCAAAAACTTCCAATGACGAAAACTACCAAACTTGCAAAAGCTAGCAATCAATATTTTGCTCAAAATAGAAACAAGAGGTGCTACACACGACACATGTGTCAAAAGTCTGGCATCTGCTGGCATTCAATAAATTTATCTGTTTGAAGTTTCACCATTTGATGTAGTGATAATGTAAGATTTTGGAAGGATTACGGGTCATAATATCTAAAGCCAAAATGTCTAAGCCAGAATATCTAAAGCCGAAATATCTAATGCCAAAATTTCTCATATTACAATATTCGGTCAATGTATGTATGTTTGACCCCAGTCTACTTATGCCTTTCGCTTAAGGCTTAAGCCTTAAGCATACATACGGATGTATTTAATCTAGACCGTTTATTGTTGTAAAAATTGTCCACGTTTGAAACGTTTCACTATAGTCTGGTCTGGTAATATGAAGTAGCATGGAAAAAGGGAATTTATAGAATCCCTGTGGCTCAACGTATTTCCAGGAATTCAAGGGTAACGGATTATCCCTTTTGTGTGTACATACGCAGATATAGCTGCATATGTGTTCAATTTAAGTCACACTGAAACAGCAAGGTACAG
>WJFB01003117.1:0-14682 GCA_009870185.1 Pygmarrhopalites habei | reverse complement strand
ACGAAAATTCCTTCATCCACAATGAAACGAAAAGGAAGTTTTTTTTTGTAGATTTGAGACTCAAATTTTGAGTCTGTATGCTGGACACGACGTATGACCTCAGACTCCAGCTATTGAGGAGGAAAAGAGTCCGGGTCATCGGGTAAGTTTTAAAGTTTTTTAGCAATGAAACTAGACTAGACGGTTGCCGAAATCCAGCAGTCAGCAGACTTGATGAGAAGTTTTAATTAGCCTGAAGAAAATTGATTGAAAAAAAATTTTGAATGAATTACCTAGCACTCTATACCTTTCACAACTTATGACTGCCCAAAGAGTAAAGACTTGTTCGAAGGAACTAAAGAATCAGAAAGAGAGAGAGAGAGAAAAGAGAGAAAAATGACAAAACTTTAATTACGTAATGGTTTTTTTTTGTAAATGACCCCCGACCCTCGACATTGAGAATTCCACTACACATTAATTGCAATGACATCAACATCATTTATGATCAAATCCGTGCACTCTCACATCCGCATAAGCTTTCATTGGCTCCAAACCATCCGTCACGTCTATAAGGATAGGAGTAATAAATCAATCAGTGACATTCATTTTTTTATTTTACCATCAAATTCAAATTCAAAAATATGAAATGAAAAGATTTTTTGAAATGAAAATTCATTTTATAAAAATGATAATGTGTACTTTTTCTCACGAGGTAACTACAGGGTTTCTGACACAATTTTGATAGTCGGATTCGTGGCCCTCATTGCGAATCCAAATTCCCCAGTGATGGGAGTGAGGGGTGTGTACAGTCCTTCCAGTCCAATGACCAACCATATGTGGAATTTGATATCCAGCTCTGTTAATTCTGGATTCATTTCTCAATATTATTAGTCAATTCAGTTAAGATTACAAGAAAGTCTGGATGGGAAGGGATTGATTGGAAGCTGCGAGTCAAGTACAGTCAACTTGGGTGGTCCTTCAATGGGAAAAGAAATTTCATAGGCCAGGCTCAACCTCCAGATTCAATTTTTTTGTCTACAAGTCTTTCCCATTGAACGACCACCCAAGTTGACTGTACTCCACTCACAGTTTCCCTTCACATCCAGATTTTTTTCGTACCTCACACACACACCCAGTCCAACAGTAAGGGAATGCAAACATATGAGAGTATAGATTCTATACTGTAGAATCTACTTATTCACTCACCCATCATATCAACAATGGATGGAAATTCCCTTAGTCTCTGAGTCCTTCCACTCGTCTTCATTTCCTCAACGAATCCATCCTTGTCTTCACTCTTCCTCCACTCCTCCACAATCAACTCACAATTTTCTTTAGACAATCCCAGGAAATCCGAATCAAAATTCATGTAGTAGTCATTCTCATCTCGTGGAATTGGATGCTCCTTACATCCACCATACAAATCCAATGACAAAATCAATTTTTGAATACATTTCAGTCGGGAACAGGTATCCATACATGGTTCCCTGAAAAGAGCCAGATATAGGTTCCAAGGAGCCATGTACGGCTCCTTTCTAAGGTGTCACTACAGAGTTGCGCAGAACGGAGCCATATATGGCTTTTTCTCATGTGAAATTTTTCCATACACTGGACATTGTAAAATTTGAATACATTGTTCGAATCTTCAAAATCTTGACTCCACAAAAGAATTTTGAAATTGCCTCCATGAATGATGACCCCATATTTCTGTGTAAACTTAAGGTGAGTTTCACTACATGACTCATTGACCCGTATTGATCAATATTCTCTGTAGTAAAAAATTTTGTCCACTCCTCCCCAACTTTTTCTTCATCCACTCTGTCAATTATTGTTAACTTTACGAACTTCAACCCTGGAAAAATTCTGGCCCATTCACTACAAGAAGGGATACTACATGATCGAGATGGGTAACTTTCACGATCTTCTGGATACCTGGCGATGGTAAGGGTTTTTACATTCGGGAAGGAGGGAAATTGTTCTGAAAAATCTGGTGGGTAAAATTGAGTCCCTGGTCCATGTTCAAGTAAATATATTTTCTTGAGAGTTCCCGCACTTTTTTCCAAAATGGTGAAGAGTAACTGAAAAACTTGTTCACAAAATGTTCCCTTTTCTTCCTCCCGAATAACAGCAGCTCCATCTTTTGATAATCCTTCTGGGGTAAAATCCAAATGAGAATCAATGGCAATTCGTGACAGGGAAGTCAAACGGGTCGCAATTTTTTCATACATCGTCACCCATTCTTTAGTATTGTGTGGCATGAATTGGATATACTTGACACACCAACCTTTATTCAGGTCGAGTAAGGCGGGATAATGGTCATGTAAATGTGAGGGAAACTATTTAACAACTTGTTGGTCGAAAGCTTGCAAATTTACATCTGATTCCAAAATTGCATGGACGATTGGAGAGTACTCGTGACTATTTTCTGTTTCATATTTAAATGTACGGAGATGAGGGAGAGGGATTGGTTCATTTGGACTCTTTTTTAAAAATTCTTGCAATTCTGGTATCCAAACTTGGTTGCCAGTTGTAGGCCAATTGAATGGGAGGTAAATAGAGAAAGTGTGGATGCAGGGAGATGACTCCACGAGTAATTTTTGAAGGTTGATTATATGTTGACCCTTAAATGGATCACCTTCATAAGGGATTTCTAGATGGAGTACTTGAATCCGATGACCCAGTAGATGGACAAAGTTGACAAAATCTAGGTGGTCCAAATGATCTTCCCAGAATGAGTAATTGTGAAAGGGGAATGTGTCTTGGTGCTGTAGTTAGGAATGGGAATCGGATTGGTCAAATTCTGAACTGTGGAGATGGAAAGTTTCTATACTTGTGTGCATCAACCGATCGTAATCGTAGTTATGGATTTGAATCAGTGGGTGCTAAGTTTCAGTGTTCACTGTGTAAAGTCATTATGAAGAGGAAGGATAATATTTGTTCACATATTAAGAATTTTCATGCAGGTACTAAACACATTCTTATTTTTTTATATAAAAATCCTCTTTACTTAATAATCTCACGAAATAACGAAATAATTCTAATTTTTTACAAAGGAGAAACAATGGGTGAGCTTCCAAGAACATGAATATGAACTTAACTTAAATATGGAACAAAAAGGTTTTTAAATATTTTGGTTTACTTAACTTGTAGTGCTGCGAGTTATGTGGCAGAGTATTTAAGCGACAGGTATTACAGACGAAATAGGAAAGATAAAACTATCTAGCATTTATAGATTATATCATATCCAGTAATATGAAATAATTTTTTGTGCCGATATTTTTTATTTAGGGAGAATTTAAGGATCACCAATCCGTCCATACCGACGCACGAGTTCATTTATGTAGTAACTGTGGCAGGACGTTCAAGGTGACAATTTATTATTAAACGTGTTAAAATTAATTTGAATGAATATTTGTTGGACCATAAGCAAATTTTAAATTTCAGACGAGGCATGACCTGTGTAAACATCTGAGACTCACTCATCAAAAATTGGAATTCAAATGTCCAATCTGTAATATGTATTGTAAGCCTCAGAGTGGCCTTCTACAACATCAACTTATTCGACACGGTATAGAAAATGACAATAATGTTCTCATTTCTTCACCCGTCAGTCCAAATCTTTATGATGGAGAACAAAATACTCCAGAAAATAATGTCCAACGGACGGAGATCCTCTAAAATTGAACGCTTGGACTTGTCCAAGCTTGTCCAACTAAATTTCGTAGAAGGAATCGTAACGGAATTTCGTTATACGATTTCTTCGTGACTGAAAAATATTTAAATATGTTTAGATAGTATTACTACTGTAAGCATTCCATTAGTTTTCATTCAGTTCTGACAGAAGACCAAAGTATAATTCGCTGGCCTAAATGTAAAATGACCTAAGTACATTTCACACCTGACGCAGCATACGCTCTCATTGTACACTAGGGCTCCCTTCCATACTGCGTCAGGGGCCAACTGCACTTCCGTTATTTTACAAGAAGGCCAGCGATATTTTATTTTTTAAAAAGGGACTTTTAAAAAGTCATCTACTTGTATACTTACCTTATACTGTTTTATATAGAGACCATGTGGTTATTTATTCTCTCTTTTTTACTACCAAATGAATTCCTTCACTATAGAGCCTTGCTGTCATGAGTCATGACTGTAAAAGATTATTGATTGACGTTGTATACGTACTCTTTTAGTCACATTGGCTTTGATGCCAGAAAATTCGTATGATTCATAATTTGTGATTCTGCCAAAATCACTTTGATAATCAAATTTTATTGGTGCTGATTAAAATTTATCTTCTTATAAATACAGCGGAGAGTAAAAAAGCAAAAGTGATTTACATATTTTTCTTCTTCCAAAGAAACTAATCTGTCAGTGTACTTAATAGTGTAAATTAGACCAAAGTTTTAGAAAATGTTCCATAGTAAGTGTAAACATATCTACACATAGATAATATATTTTTTGTACAAATATCACTTTAAAGAGAATCTTCGTTGTGTCAGGTTGTTGTTGTTGCTGTTGAGGTATTTACTTTAAAATGTGCAAGAGTTAGGATTAGAAACATTTTCAAAATTTCAGTGACAAATAGTATTTTTGGTACACACAGCATGCAGATTCAGTGTGAACATTTAAAGTTGTATTGTAATGATAATTCTTCTGTCCTAGATTATTTTTATTTATTGACTGAGTTGTCATTGAGATGACCCTTCTTCTTCTTCCCAATTTTCTAACATCCCCGATACTTCTTCGTATGCTGGTGGTACTACAATTACATACAAAAATTTAGAAAAGATTGAGTACTTCATTTCTTAGAGTAGTAAAGACAAAGTGTTAGAAAAAATAAGGTTTAAAAAAATTACAAGTTTCATATGAGGAACGACGACTGGACAGTGCACTGTATCTTGGTAGACTAGCACAAGTTTGAATGGAGATTGTGTCCCAATTATTTGAATCTCTCCTTGTCCACGTTGCAGTGTCAGAGTTGATGACCCTGTCATCATTTATATTGTTGTCAGTCCATGGGGTTGTCCTTGTACAGATCAAAATGGGGACTTCACCTTTGAGTGTGTGTCCTGCTGTCATTTCTACTGTAAACTATTAATGGACATAAAAAAGTTAATACACACACACATATGAGATATCTAGTACATGTAATAATAATTTTTTTTGTTTTCTTCTTACATGTATAAAGTAGAGTACTTCCACAGATTTTCTCTCCCTCGTAAAAGTTGGCATTAGATTAAGAGGTAATTTAAATTTTTCAGTCCAATTGACCTCCACTCCAATTTGAGTACATTCCAAAGTTTCTAATTGTCCCAGTACAGCCGTCGTAGTTTTAGTCATTGCTCCAGCAAAGTAAATAGTTTTATGAACAAGAGCTGTGGTCATTCTTTGTACATTTTCATTCAAAAAATTTTCAACATGAAGATGAAAATGTAAAGTCTCTCCAACAGCAAACCCTCTTTTCCTGAGACTGAGATGAGCCTTCATAAATTGTTTTTTCTTACTAAATAAAGAAAATTTTGACTTTTCTCTAGTCACAGTCAAGGGTTGGTCAAGTTTAGGATTCTCCAGTAGTTCTGTCGCATAGTCCAAATGTCCATTAACTTTTCTGAGTCTCTTGTCTTCGAGGACGTATTTTTTCCCTTCAGTCAGATTTCCATAGACAACTAACATGTATTTGATTTCACCATGAGAATTTCTCATGGATGATGGGTAACTTGTGAGACCAGACAAGTCAATACTGAAGGGGTATGAAAGATCTTGAGGTTTACCATTGGTGGACTTGGCAAACTCTTTCTTTGTTTCTTGTCCATTTTGGATAAAATGAAATGATGAACCAGTAAGGAATTGGTATTCTTTAAAATGGTTTGTGAAATGACCATCAACTTTTGTTTGAAATGATGAGACTGCCCAACCTTCAAGTTCAATCCAGAGATCTGGAATAGAAAAAACAATTTTAAATTAAATTTTAAAATTAAAAATTTTTTTTTATAAAAATCAAAGTTAC
Organism: Pygmarrhopalites habei; assembly: GCA_009870185.1. Taxonomy (NCBI): domain Eukaryota; kingdom Metazoa; phylum Arthropoda; class Collembola; order Symphypleona; family Arrhopalitidae; genus Pygmarrhopalites; species Pygmarrhopalites habei. Next base: position 8,696 of record WJFB01003117.1, on the reverse strand, counting down.
ACACTAGATATTAGATTAAAATAGTAGTAGCTAATTAATTTGTTCAACTTTACTTTGTAGTACTTTTGCTGAATAGAAACTTATCTTTCCCCTCAGAATATCCGTATTTGATCGAATTTCCTCTGAATTTCTGAATAATTCAATTTTACAATTGAAATCATACATGGCTCTATAACGTGTGCTTATAGGACATGATCCACCACCCAGACCCACTGGACACATCAACATGATGATTTAATTGTGTCACGTATTCAGACTTTTCTTTAGTTTTCACCAAGAAATCCTATACTGGATCCTATATAATGTATACTGGAGTAATTTTTCTGTCTGTAATTATTTGCAAAATTTTTTGCAATATGTTTTCGCTCTCTTCAGTATGAATCAGTATTTACTTTCACAAGAAAGAATGTGGGTTTTGTTGCTGATTATTTGGTTGGAAAGTTGGTGTGTATGTGTGTTGACAGAAGGAACATGTGACTGGGAAGTGCAAGTGTGTGTAGACAGAATACCCGGGTAAAGTGGAGTGAGAGGAGTGACCAGCTTTCCCTGTGTTATATAGTACGGGACTTGGATCGATAATCAACTCTACACATAGAATTTGCCAAAAATGCTCATATTAGGAACGTTTTAGCATATACATATTATCCATTCCACCTTTTCTCCGTGTGTGTGTGTTCGTGTTTGTGCAGTTCGGAGAAAGGAAAAGAGCAACTTGTATGAATGTTGGGCAAGGTTGTCCAGCATTTTTATTCTTTTGACCATTAGATTATTACAGTGAGAGTGTGTGTAGTGTGGTGTGTGGATAAGAATCATCAATTTTTTACATTCATTGACTGTGACTCATCATTCATGCGAAATATAAAGAGAGAGAATGAACGTTTGAGCATTTATGTCCACTCTAGTCTGTACTGTCCGAATCGATTTTGTACTTGATAACGATGAGTCATTTGAGAATTAATGGGAGAATATGAATTTTATGGACAAATTTCCATAGAATTGTAGTACGTAAAGTAAATTAATATAAAGACTACATTGGAAAGTACGCAGTAAACTTTGGACCTCACACCCTCGCTCCTTCGTTCTACATTTTCCGTTCTTATTGCCCTTTGGATTAATTGGACAAAGAGAGAAGATTCTCCCCTTCTAGTATGGCTCTACTTTAATTGATGACGCCTTTTAGTGTTTTATTTAACAACATCCATATGCCCCCCACTGTGTGTGTGTGTGTCGGCATGCAGTTTTTTTATTACCTACTTATGGCGTACTTAGTGGTGAAAGTTGATGCACTCCAGTTTTTTTCCTGCACTTAGTCCAGGAGAAAGTCCAAGAGAAAGGGAAGAGATAAAAGAAGAACACACATACACCGCCTCGTGCTACTTTGGACATTGGATTATCCAGAGAAAGGAGGTCATGACATGGAGATATTTATATTTCTCCTCACCATTCTTTTGAGTGTGTGTGTGTATGTGTGAAGGAAATTCTTCTCGTACAAATTACAAAGATCCTTGAGTTCATCGCCCTTGTCTTCTTTTTTTATTTTATTTTCTCGACCTCTTTATCATTTCTCCTCTAAGTCCTTTTATTACATCATTTGGATTATTGTGTGTGTGTGTGGTGTATGTGTGTGTTTGTACAAATCCATTTTAGGAGGACAGTAAAAAAACTAGATCTTCCAGAAAATGTAGATCATCATGTAGAAAAGTGTTGAGTTGAAATGCTCATCCTTTATTTTTTCGTAAAATTGTACGCTCGGGAATCCTTTTACGACTGTTTTCATTCAACTTACATTCACCTAAAAGGTAAGTAACTGATGGAGTAATTAATTAATTACTCTTACCTAAATATCTACTGGGCCAATGGCCTCCTCCTCCAGTACCCTGTCTCCACTTGGATTACATTGTCTGGATATTAAATTCGTGAATTAACGCTTGTAACACTGTACCTCCACAAACACACACAGAACCTGTACACGTGTGTTTGTGTCACAATATTTGATATCCTAAATTAGAATCTTTATGAATTTTGCGTATCTAAATATAAACTGGCTAATAATAGCAACACAATTTTCTCTGTGTATTCAACAATATGTAAGTATCATCATAAAATTGACGTCAAATCTAGTTTAAAAATATCCAGGACTTTGTCTTCATTGCCTGCCGTCATACTCCATACTCTAATCCCTTGATACACACTATAAAACCCTTGGCAAAGTCTCCCTTCCATACCGCCTCCGTATCCATCTTTATCTACCTCTGTGACAGAGGCCGATTATGAGTTGCACAGAGAAAGTTTCAATATTTTCACAAGATATTTCGTGGAAACAAATTTATTTTTAACTTGTTTTCATACTTTTCATACGCCTCTCAATTCATTCATTGCTCAACGACAACAATATACTTGTAGGGTAAATGGATTATTATAGAACAGTATTACAATAGTTTAAAAAATTTCTCTCTCTCTCAGAAAAAGACTTTCTCTTTTCTCCTCACTCCTTCTTACATTTTACCCGGAGTCTTTATTCAGGTCTGACTGTTTCCGAAAATATCCTAGGTAACTGAATGAGACAACCGTTTAATGAGATTATCACTTCTGGTGTGACTGTGTGTAAAATAATCGGGCTCACACCGTACACACACAGAGCAACAGGACATCCACCCAACAAACTCTGACTACCGTCAGCAGTCCGCTGATGACGACAAAGAGAAAGAGGGAAATTCCTGGAAAAAGGTTGTAGTGTTGCACGTGGCCCATATACCCACTTATCCAGAGAGAGAAGGAGTAAGAGAGACGCACACAGTTTACCCGCCTAACCTTTCTCCGTCGCACTCAGCGTATTAATATCAAAGGGGAACTTGTGAAAGAGAAAGCGGAGAAAGTTTATGGAGGAGTGTACACACACAACACATAGAAATTGTTTCGCTCCGGGGGCCCACATTGTACAGTTAGTGGGTTCCAAGGAAGCCAAGAATAAAAATAATAAATTATACATTATCCATTCTCCCATGCTACTCTCCCTACGCAAATTGCAATTGCCCCTAGCCATGTGAATTTAACAGTTGATGTCCATGGATCTTCCTACATAATCCCTTTGGAATGCGGAAGAGGTACAAATAGTAATAAAGGTTTCTTTTTTCCATTTTTCAATTTATTTTCTCTGCGTCTGTACCCAGACTCTGTTCTATTTTTAAAAAACTTCAAAATATTTATCACTTCAACACTTCCGGGATTTTCCATGGCGGATGGAAATTGCACATTTGTATGACACCTACGAACACGCATAAACAAGCATACACACACGTATATATAGAGGGTACGATCAAGACGAAGAAGAAAGTGAAATGGGATGGGATGATGCAATGACCTGCTACTTCTTTTTGGAGGGGGAGTGAAAGTAAGTGAAAGTCCTTTTCACAACCGGCCAACGCACAACGATGAAAACAAAAAAAATTGAATAGAGAAAATTTTCTGGACGACCGCATAACTCAGGAAGATTGGCTCGAATTTCAGAGAAGTGTTTGAGGAAATCATTGTTTCCAGTTTGGGAAATATTGCCCATTTTTTGTAACGATAATTTATAAGCATTCCTATCCTTCTTCTTTTGAGAATGAAGCTTTCACTTTCTTACACACAGAGTTTACACTAAAATCTTATTTGGGCTTTCAGTAAATATCATAAATGCATCAAATTTTCATAAAAACACTGTAGCTCTGTTCTACCACATGAATTGGATACCATTCTTGTGTCTACAGCATACAAATGACTTTTAAGGTGGGAAGAATACATTTGACCTACGTGTTTCTGAACCGATTACTTTTTTTTTAAAAAAATTCTATTTGCAGTATTTGGAGTCCAAACTTTGAATACACACATTCACATTCCACGTTCCAGTCCTTTTTTAAAAAATTTCAGTAATTTGGCACTGCCAAGTTGGCAGTAATTTCTTAAGTGTTGTCATTTTTCATGATTTCTCCGAGCTAGAGTGAAAAAAAATTCACCCATCCACATTTCACACACATGAAAAATTGGCTGACTTGGATTTTAATGAAGAGTAAACTTACTTGTAACTTCCGACACAATGCAATGTGATTTCTATTGACCTAATCGATTTGTCTGTGCACAACTGAGAAGAGATTTCCAATCCAGATTGTTGATCAAAACACAAAAGGTATACACCTGTCCACAATATTTTTAACAGCCTTCAATATTTTTGTTATTCAATTTTTTCTATTTCTCCATCTTTCCCATTTCTTGACCACTGTGTGTAAAAAATGAAAATTTTAACTCCCCATCTCCTCTTACTTTTGAGTATCCTCGTTTCAAATGAGTCTATGGATTTTTTCAAAATTTTGACTGACAATTCTGAACGTGCTCAACACCATGACTTAATTCTTTGTGGGAATTTCACACAATTTTTACATTCTTCCTGTGAGTGTTCATAATTATTTTGTTTACTCTCACAATTGTCTGCTCATTAAATAAATTTCTTTGTTTATTGGAAAATATTTTGACAAAAAATATTGCAGACTTTTTTGCCAGTAATCAACTGGCACTGACCCCAGACATCAGTTCCAACCTGGATGTGGAAGGGCTGGACAAATTTCCACAGAAATTGACGGATGGTTTATTAATCTTTCTTTTCACCCCAGCGTCCATGATGGATTTCTATCAAGTTTTAGATAAAGTAGTAATTCCATTTCCAAAAAATCAAAATTTTAAATCTATGAACCGTAAATGCTACTTTCTTTCATTTGTTTTCTCGAGATTACTCAATTCTACGAGACTTCCAAAAGGGTCAACCCTAGACAAAATCTTCGGATGTATTTCCTGACCTTCCCCTCTTCCGAAATCTCTCAAGACATAGTAGAACAAGATCCGTACCTTCAAAATACATTACTCAATCAATTGAGGAACGACAAGTCAATTGCAACTAGAATAAAAAGAATACCACAAAACGACCATGTCTACGCCATCTCCCCTGTACCCAATCCAGATGAGGGAGATGGTGAAACGCTGACAAAGTATCAATTAGTAGAGTTGTATGGTATCGAACAAGAAATACCAGTCACGAATGTAGTACCAATTCAAAACTTCAATCAAATAACTCCAGCAGAACTTGTCAGGATCAGTCCAAGGCGTCACAACTTTTTTAATACAACTCTCAAAATTGTGGCTGAAGTAAACTCTTCCAAAATAAAATATGTGTACATTTATTGTGCTAAAACTTTTGAACACAATGTTTGGAATTATTTATATTTTTTCAGCCAGCCGACGACTACGAAACTGTTGTCGCCTTTGAATATTCGGAGGATAGGAAAATTGAATTTACGGGTGGTTCCGGTGTCTACATTTTGAAAGATCTGCAAAAACTTCTCAATTTCTCGTGGGAATCTTCTTTCTTTCATTAAATTAATTTCCCTATTATTTAATTTTAATAATGCAAAGGCATTGTTTTTATTTTCAAAAAAATTAAAAGATATACTGCCATTGCTGGAACAGGATGGACAAGTCTGGACTCAGAAGGTCGAATTCATGGCCTGGGTGGACAAATATTTAATAAAGAAGCGGATTTTTGTATATCATCGAACCTACTTCAGGTCGACAGGTCGAAATATATCTGGTTCCTCCAACCTGTCATCAGTGAAGAGTGTGTAATCCATTTTTACTTACAAAAACATAAATAATTTCAATAACTACAAAAGAAATGAAATTCATTGACAGAGTCGAGATTTTTTTCCTTCCTCCAACTGGATCCAGAAATATTTTCAGTTTGTCTTTCCGGAATGAACTTTGGTATGCCATTATGATCACGTTTACCATCCTCAGTCTTTCAGTTCTTCTTGTCATGAAAATTCAAAAGGATTCTTCAAACTGGGTCAATTTTGAACTATGGGACATTCCTGTGTGGATTGTGAGTACATTGTGTCAACAAGGTTAACGAAAAATGAAAATTCTTATTTGAAGTTCTCACCATTTTATTACCAAAAGTGTAATAATTACTTTTGTTCTGATCCAGGATGGGTTTCTAGCCCGACGTCCTTCACACTTCGTATTCTATTCATCATAATATTGATTGCAAGTTTAGTCCTTTACAGTTCTTACACAGCGGCATTTGTGGCGACCATTTCCGTCCCTGACATTCCAATCAAGAGATACAGTGACTTTGAAAAGTTTAACATTGAGGCTTTCATGGACTACACAATCACAGACTATGCCTACTATTTTGTTTCGGTAAAATCAAAATGTGTAGCCAAAATACAAAAAAAATTTTTTGGGGTCAAATTAATTGAAAATGTGTTGAATTTCAGGACAAGTCAGAAGTGGCGAAAATTGTGGAACGTTCAAAAAAATTATTCACCGTCGAGTCTGACGCTCTAGACATGGTTATAAAACCCGGGTCTTCATTAGCTCTCATCATCCCAGTAGACCAATTCTACACGGCCGGGAAAAAACGGTACAATGACACTGACCTTTGTGAAATCAATCATATAAGAGGGAATCATATTGCCCGGTCTCAGTCTGCAATGTTCCTACGGAAGTGGTCTGACTACAAGGAATTTTTTGGACACACGTAATCCTTTGAAACATTTTTATATTATTTTCAAAATTGGGTTGGAGTGGATTGAATTTTTTTAAAATTTACTTCAGGATAATATTTTTGATGGAACGGGGTTTGAACACAAAGTACTGGTCAGATTACAAACTAAATACAAGACTTGTATGTCATCGGAAAGGTCAACGTGGTCAACAGTTGGGACTTCCTGAATGCTATTTTGCATTCGCAGCTCTTTTCATTGGACTGGTTTTAGCTTCTCTTTGTGGGCTCATTGAACAAATTTACCATCGAAGCATAATAACAGTTCAAATCCTAGATACATAAATGTGTCATATTGTAAACAAATCGTCGGACCAAATAAACTGTCACTACTTTTCATTTTCTCGTGCGTCCACATATTTTTTGAATGGTGGAAAATTTCCACTGGAAATTCAATCTCGAGTCGAGATTATTGCTATGAGATAATGAAAGCTTCAATCTACGCCCAGGTGAGCCTAGCTTTATGTTGTTTAAAAATTCAGATGGATTGTACAATGAATTGTACATTGATCAGGCACACCTTAAGTTGTTCAAAATTGAGTAGTGTCTTTAGAAATTTTGATCAAAATGGAATGTGGAGACCGCGCCACACTCAAAATAAACGTTTAATCTTGAGTAACAGATCAATCTAGCAAACTCCATTCTTTGGTAACCTTTCCTCACTTCAACAAGTCTTGCAAAAATTCAATCCCACACATTTTCTAAAAAGTTTATCTTCTTTACAATCTAAAATCCTCACAACAAATCCACAATGGATATCAAAATCATTTTATGAATAGCAAAATGGTCCATTATTTCTTCTCTATTAATCAATTCACAAACGGTTTTCTGCACCATCCATCCAACTCCATTTTTGACAATGAATAGACAAGATGTGGACACAATTGTTCAAAACACTCCATCCTGTTTCACCCACTTCATCACTCACTCCCCTATTAAGAAAACCCTTTACGGTTTTACCAATCTTCCCCTCCCGACACTCATCAACCTTCGACAGACTGATGAGTCAAGTGAGTGTGGAAAAACTGAAAAATCACGGCATATCATTATACGGTTCACTGGTATTTGAGTTGAAGCACCTCAAATCGTTCATTATCATCCTCCTCATCATTGGCCACAATCCTCCTCATCTAAACCCATACGTAGACTTAGAAATTCATCAATATAACAATACATTTTCTGACCTATATTACTGGTTCAGTTTTCGTTTACTTCAAGAAATGTACTACAAGTCAGAATCTATTCTTGTCTTTACCCTCCCACAAATTTACCAAACTGTATTTTCTCTTGAGGATTCGAAGGAGTCTGAAATTCTTCAAAAATTATGATATTCGAACAAAAATCGATTATTTTTTCTTCTCCTATTGAAACAATCAATTTCTCCATCACATTTTTCACTAGTTTTATTCGAAGGAGTTTACCTACGTGCGTACTCCTCCCTTCTTGAACCACTTGAACAGATCCATTTTAAATGTTCTTATGAATCGTTCCTGGAAAAATTTCAATGTCACGCCCAAATTGAAATATTGCTCCAAAATGTGATGACAAAATTCACAAATCAATTTTGGTGGGTAAGCAACCTTCATCACCACAAAAGATTCAAATTTAGTGTCGTCAATCTGAACAAACATGTTGGTAGGGTAAAGTCAATTCTAGAGAAAGAGTCAAATTTTCTGTACACTTTGGAAGCTCTGACTGGTCACTTCATCCTTGACTATTCTTCGAATACAACCATGATCAAACATGTCTACAGTCTCACAATTGATTCAGAGGAAATATTTAATGAAAATTCTGCTGGACAGGTTGTCCTAAGTATGGGTACAAGAGTTTCCGTAGGAATCCAGTACCCATTGGGGTACACTGAACCATTCAGTTTTATCACGTGGGTTGGTCTTTCAGAGTCAAAGACGATGACTGAAATGTACACTACACCATTCCAGTCGACAGTCTGGCTCACTCTCATTCTCACCATTCTATTCACTTGTGTCGTGTCTATCTGGTTCTTCTCTCAATCATCTTTTTCCTTCACATTCTTCTCAACATTTCTGTGGACTGTGGAAATTCTACTGGAACATTTTCAAGAATTGGAGTCATGGCAACGATA
>WJFB01003116.1:0-14694 GCA_009870185.1 Pygmarrhopalites habei | reverse complement strand
TAATTCCTGCTTGGGAAGTCCACGGAATGCTACGCCAAGAAATTCAAAGTTCTTTTCAAATGATAGAGTGTTGTCTTCACAGTCTAGAATGATACAAAGTAAAACACACATTTTAATTCCAGGCAATTTCCATTTATTTATCAATACAACATTTCTCTTGAAATGTAGAATTACTCACCCAAGATGGCACGAATTTTTTCACCAACCTAAAAAAGTATTGCATAATAATTAATTTTTAAGAAATTTTAAAAAAATTACACAAATACAACTTGTTAAATATTAGTTGCATGAAATTCAATCGATTGTTAATTAATTAAAGGTTTAATGGATTATCAACTTGAATTTGAAAGAATCATACCTGGTATCTTGGAGCATTGTTAATAAGAGGATAATTCCCTTGCGAGTCACCATTGTGTAAAAGGTAATTTTCAACTAAATTCCATCCCCACGAATGTTCATCTTGACCAAGAAGAGCTACATAACCCTGTGCTCTCATTTCTGCCTGTCTTGTTGCAATTCCTACAACAGCGACAGTGCCCAATGGACCTTCCCAAACTATTTCCCAAGCATGACGTCCTCGAGTAAATCCTACAAATTTTGTAGTACAAAAATTTTAGAATAATGTCTATGAGAGAGATGGAACCATGTTTCTTTTAAAATGTACGCATTAAATTAATAAAAATTTACCAATTCTACCACGAGCACCGTCTGTACTTTGAGCTACAGGATTACGATGTATTGTGAATCCACCTGTAAAGCACCCGAAAAACACAATAAATGTCTCATGGAATAGAATGACGACGAGTACATGTTACGATTAGATATGTATGCAATGTTGAATCATTTTTTCAAGTTGAATGAAATTTTTCTTGACTCACTAGGTTTCACAAAAACATTTCTTGAGCAGTCATGAGGATTCCATGAATGAAACAATGCCCTCAATTTGGACTTGTAGGTTGAACAAGAGGAGAGTAATTCTGAATGGATAGTCTCACGAGTGAGTCTTCGGTAACAATTGGCCCGCCACACATCATTGTTTTCATCACTTAGTATACGATTCCACTCACTACAAACTAGAGCACAAGTTCTCACATCCTTCAAGGGGAGGAATGTAAATAAATTCTCGGTTACATTTTCTGGGAGGTCAAGAATATGTAGAGGAGGTAAAACTACAGATTCTACAGAGTCAGTAGCAACAGGAGGGATGGGAGTATGAGATTCTTTATTTATTGTTGTTGTAGAAAAATCTTCTAAAATAGCACCACTGGGTTTACAACCCGCTAGTCGACTTTTCCCATTTTGTTGTTGTTGTTGTTTTCCACTACTTGACTTGACACTTCCAAATACGAAGGCTTGTTTTACCTCTTTTGACGTTGAAGCATTGGGTTGCTGTTGTTTGTTAGATGATAGTGACGATGAAATTTTGCTATTATTGATTTTGCCATCTTTTTCCTTACTATTCCCACTTCCACTGGACATGATCTTGTACAACTGCCAGGACAATAATTGTACAGTATCGACCAACTGTCACTTGTCTCACTCTCCTTTTCTTCAATGATGATGATGATGTAGCAAGGTAAAGAAGTCAAGATAACTTTTTGTTATTGTAGTACTAGAAGAAGAAGTTGTTGTTGTAGCCGAAGAAGGAGGGATATTATTATTATTATTACATGTGTCTGAAATATAACAAAATAAATTGTTATGAAATAGAATATGAATGACAACTTTTAAATTTTGAATAATGCAAATGTCAATGGACTTTGACGGATTCCCCGTCAGTCAGTTTGACAGACTTTTCATGATTAATAATAATAATATTTTTTGCATGTTCAAAAAATAATGTAAAAAATAAAATTATTATTTTGTTATTTTGTTTGTTTTGACATTTTTTGGCTGTTGCCATACCTTTGAGCTCCTCCAAATTCATCCTTTGTGACTCTCCCGACTGACTGACTCCAAATTGGGTAGACTAGAATTTCGAGATGAGGACACGGGGGGACCGTGGGTGACACAGTGAAACTGACGTCTGACCTGGTCACTTTTTTGAGGTCACAATTTCCAGTATCCCCATCTGACCTACCATCGACAAACTGAACGCTTGAATCTCGCGTCTCATTCTCGCCGAGTCTATCACAGCTCTCTATTTCCCTCCTAAGTTCTTAGTTCCGACTTCAGAGGAAAAATTCGTCGGTCTAACAGCCAAAGCTTTAGTTGACCTCTGTTTAGACTTGATTTCCTGGACATGGCCACTGTTCAAGGAGCCCCCGTCATTAAGAATCTGCTGATTAAGGATGCGAGTGGAAATACTCAAGTCATCGAGGTAGTACAAATGGTAAGTTTTGTTTTTGTCCTTTCTCCATCAACATTGCACAGTATGACATGTATATATTTTTTTCAACACTACTAAAGCATTTTGAGCATTTCAGTTTGTATGTAGAGTAGTTTCATGTCATTTTTGTCTCCCATTTAAACTTGAATAATTTTTACACTTGGTATTTTTGAAGGCACCTGGCAAGTTTGTCACAGCCAGCGGACATGCCATCAAAACATCCACGGCTGCCGGAGGAGTAAAGACCATCATCAGAACAGCCCCAACAAATTTTATCCAGGTATTTACAAAGCCTAATTATATTTTCATCTTATCCTGGACACTGTACTACTACTTGTACAAGTCCCATTAAAGTAACAAACACACGCCTTTAACTCCACACACACACACACACATACACACATGCACACATGTATCAATGATATGTATACTTGTGTACACGTTTAATGATGCTCATGTCAATATTTCTATAACTAAGATGGAATTTGATATTTAATTGTACATTTCTTATCTCTTCAACTTTACTCTCTCTCATGGGGGTATTACAGCAACAAGTAATTCAAGCTGGAAATCAGCGTCTCATCTTGACACAAACTCCACAAGGACCTCAATTAGTTGCTGCTGGAAATATTGGCCAATCTCTCAACCAACAAATTACAACTCTGGTGACGGTCCCCAATACTCCAGGTGGCTCCATGACTGGATCTTTTGGACCCACACTAAATTTGTCCAAACAGAGTTTCATTTCTCCTATTTTGGATCACACTGGTAAAGAACAACAACCATTCATTTCAACTACTCTACTCTATATTTTGTACTTTGTCAAATGTTTTGACCTATTTCATCATGTTCCACATCATTTTGAAGCTCTTGACGAGGTCATTGTAAATGTTGGTCGGATAACCCATTCATAATAATTTATTTCTATCTTTCAGGTGCCCGCAAGCGCGTGGATTTTCCCTCTGACGTTTCTTATGAGAGTAAACGGAGGAAAGCCGAAAAGGGTGGAAAAGGCTTGCGTCACTTTAGTATGAAAGTAAGTAATTACGTTCAGAGTTGATTGTACTATAGTACTATTATATTTTGTTGTCTTCTTATTTTGAGGGAAAAGTTGAAACTGATCCCTTACTGGTTAATATGTTCTAACATGTTGAAACATATTTGATATCTTCTATTTTGTTTGTTTGATTCGCAGGTTTGTGAGAAAGTTAGAACAAAGGTATCATCATCATCCTGCCTCGGATTTCCTTATAAATCTCATCTGTTATTCTTTCCTATGACTTTATAATGATTACATGATTTCAGAATGTTGACTGTTTTATGTCTAAGCATTCACTAGTAATAATTCATTACTAAAACTGTGTTTTTTTCTTGTTATGTATAGGGAGTGACAACGTACAATGAAGTGGCTGATGAATTAGGTTTGTCACTATTCGTGATACAACTACCTATGAAATTTGTTTGTTAAATTTGGAATTCTAATTGAACTATACGTGTGTTTATGATAACTAGTACAAGAATTTGCAGCTCCCAATATGGGAATGAGCTCTATTGAGCAGCAATTTGACCAGAAGAACATTCGCAGACGTGTATACGTAAGTTCATAAATTTGAATTAATCTAATAAAAAGAATATAATTAGCAAACTTTACGTCTTTACCAACGATGATTATGAAATTTTCAATTCTTCTGGAAAGATATTTTGTACTAAACTACATACAATTTTTATTTTTTTAAATTTTCATGTGCAGGATGCTCTTAATGTTCTTATGGCCATGAACATCATTTCAAAAGAAAAGAAGGAGATAAAGTGGCTAGGACTTCCTACAAATTCCATGCAGGAGTGTACAACTCTTGAGAAGGATCGGTCAAAGAGGATTGAGCGACTCAAGGCAAAAACACAACAACTTCACGACCTCATAATTCAGGTACACATTCATGTCCCCTTTGTCATTCATATTATCATCACTCATCACATTATTATGAAATCTGTGTTCATTAATCTTTTTCTCTTTCTTATCATCATTTACAGCAAGTGGCATTTAAATCGTTAGTGGAAAAGAATAAGAATAGAGAGAAAGAGACAGGCCCTCCCCCACCTCATGGCTCAATCCATCTTCCTTTCCTAATTGTGAACACAGCCAAAAACACTGTCATTGATTGTTCAATCTCAAATGATAAGTAAGTTGAATTATGATTACAAGTACTTAGCACCTTTTTCATCTGTAGCTTTTATATCCTGTCCATAAATATTCCCACACAAAAATTTTATCCCGATGGTAACTTTGTTTTGAGAAAGGTCATGTAGTATACTTATGCATTTATATTGCAAGTTTTCTGATTGATGCTGATTTTGTTTTTCCTGTAGGATGGAATACCTGTTTAGCTTTGATGGGACGTTTGAAATTCATGATGATATTGAAGTGTTAAAAAGAATGGGTTTGAGGTAAATTGCAACTTTTTTTGTGTAATTCAACTTGAAGTAGTGTCAAAGACTTTGACTCAAAATTAGAAATTCAAGGCCTATCTTATAAGTATTAGTATAAAGACCAGTCAAATTTGTTGCGTAATTCCTCTTGTTTGCGTAATGATTATGTACTCATGAACATTCAATTTTTTGGTACTGTTTCATTATGCAATACTAATATGTGGACATTTTAAAATTTCTCTTTCCAGCCTTGGTCTAGACAGAAATGATTGTAGTGACGAAGACATTGCGAAAGCAAAACAAGTTCTTCCCAAAGCTCTAGAAATGTATATCGACCAAATCGGCAATCGTGGAGAGGATTGGCGAGCTGAATTCGGTGACCTGGAATGTGAAGAATCTTACTTTGCTGATGGTGATGGATCGGATAATGTGGAAAATGTTTGTTTCCAAGTTTCTGGACACTCAACTCTCGGTCTTACTACTTTGGGTCATTCGTCCATCTCGAGTGATGTCTCCATGTCTATATCCATGGAGGACTTGGAAATGCAAGCAGCCATTGAGAGTTTGCAGCATGGACAGTCCTCCCAACAACTTGGGTCACCAAGTAATCCAGATGTGGATGAAGATAGTTACGGTGAGGATGAGGATAACAATGATGATGATGAACTTTCTGACTAATTTAATACATCATGCAGACGATATAAAGTTACGATCATGATTTTTTTAATTCTTCATTGTAATAGTTATTAATTATTTTCTTTATTATACAAGTATCTAAGTATACATATTGTTTACTAAATTAAATTTAGTATTGTCGATACCAACGCTTTGAACATATACAAAAAGAGTACACTTTTTATGAACTACTACTAATAACATAAATTATATGAAAATGATGATAGTGGTATAGAAATTATACGGGGACTGGAATCAAACGTTCATATTGTAAAATGATGAAAAGTCCAACGTCTGGAAAACAATTTAATGTTTTTAATACAAACTGTAGATAATCGTAGGACTTTATTAAAATGTTAAAGAGTTTTTTAAAATGATGAATTATTTGTGAGGAGTAAAAAAATAATAAAATTTATTATTATTATCATTAGTAGTATGGTATTATTAGAATATATTATATATATTTATGTGGTTAACACAAAACAAAAAAGAGTTGACCCATTATCCAAACCAACAACAACAACAACCATTACATATTATATAGCAATTTATTGATAGCTTTATTGTTAAAAAATAATTAATATGATTATGAAACAGTTATATATGCGAGCTAACCACAGCTCTCCAAGAAACACGTAAATTCCTTTAGTCCATTAATATATTATATATATTAATACTTATTATATGTAAAGTCAAAAATTTACAAAATAATAATCATAGTTGATAGGTCATTGTCAAAAGGAAATACATTTAAATTCAAAATGAAAAATGTATAACTTATAACACAATACAACTCAGACAACATGTGTGTACATATTAAATACATCATGTTTAAGGTATAAAGATGCAAAGAGAGTAGATTAATGCATATACTTTTTTTTGAAACTGTTTACACTTAATAGACGAGTAGACTTTTAAAATACGTACAGTACATGTTAAGCAAATTATTACTTATAATCGACAAATTGAATATTATGATTTAATAAACATTATTTTAAAATCATTGAGTCTTTCTTCCTTCTGCGAAGCCGCGTAAACTTCTCCATGCCTCAGCTCCTAAGCCTTTGCAATACAAAGTTCGAAAAAAAAACTGAAGTCTAAGCATAGGCAGTATGTACTTTAGGTATTCCGTAAGGATAATTTTGTAGAAAAAACGTCAACATGATAACATAGGGAAACATTTTGCTGTCACATAAAAATAATTAACCTTCACAAGTAATAACCCAATATTTTGATAGCTTAACAATGGTTCAGTTAGATAGAGAGAATCTACAGAGACTGGCAGAGGATGCCATGTCAAATGTCAAAAATTTAGCGACATTGTTTCTAGTGCCATTGTCAATTCCATTAATCCTTTGTCAAGAGATTTTTGGTTATTTAAAGCAAGTTACCGGTGTTAGTCGAAGGAGTTTAGAAGGAAAGGTAAGTTGGCAGCAATATTTATCAGTGATTATTTTTTTAAATGGCAGTTACATACTTTTTTCTTTAATAGGTAGTACTGATAACTGGGGCTTCTTCAGGTATGGAAATGTCTTTTTAATTAGACGAGTCGTATCTTGTAGATTACAAAATTAAACTTCTAATGAGCTCATCTTTTAATTTTTTTTATTACATAATAGGAATTGGAGAAAGTTTAGCCAGACTATTTTATGAAGATGGATGCAGACTCATTCTTGCTTCAAGACGCAAAGATGAGCTTGAAAGAGTTAAAAATGATCTTGTTCGATTACGCACTGTAAGTGTCTCGTACATTAATTGTGACTATGACCCATAACAAGACATTTTTATTATCCACATTATTAATAATAATTTATTATTCTGCTTAGACAGGAACCGTTTACGTGCCTGCCGTGTTGGAAATGGATTTAAATGTCATTCAATCAATTTCTAACAAATGCAAGACGGCAATTGATATCTACGGAAAAATAGGTAATATAATATAGCAAAAAGCAAGAATATTACAGGTTGGAATTTATGATGGTTTAAACTGATATTTTTATCTTGCACAAATTACAGACATTTTGGTAAACAATGCTGGTGTCAGTCACAGAGGATCAGTACTTGAAACTGAAATAGAAGTTCATCAAAGAATCATGAATGTTAACTATTTTGGAGCGATAGGCATAACTCGTGGTAAAGTATTTTCTACAAATCCTCAAATATCATATAAAATGAAAAGCTGTAAATAAATATATTTATTGCATTATTTCCGTTTTTAGAAATCGTCAGAAATATGGTTGAACACAAATCCGGTCATGTCATTTTCATCAGTAGTATTCAAGGAAAAATCTCACTTCCATACAGGTAAGAATTACAGTACATGCAAATTATTTATATAAACTACAAAGTGACCTGAAGAAAAATGAAAGCAACACTTGATTATTCAATAAAATTTTTGATATAGATCTGCCTATGCTGCTTCTAAGCATGCCATGCAAGCGTTTGCAGACTGCCTTCGAGCAGAGGTAAAGTTATATAAGTAAATTTTTGTAATTATTTGAACAGTGGTGGTTTCACTATTCATTCTCTAATGAAATTGCGTGTGTTTAAAAATCCAGGTTTCATCCTCAGGAGTAAATGTGACTGTCATAAATCCTGGGTACGTGAAAACGAATCTGTCTACGAATGCATTGACTGGATCAGGGGGACAACACAATCAAATGGATGTGACAACTGAATCTGGTATGACAAAATTTAAGTAAACGATAAATGTGTCTATATGCATTACATTTTTCAATGGCTTCAAAATTATGTGTATTCATGCAGGATACAGCCCCAGCTACGTTGCTCAGCAAACTATTAAAGCTTTAAAAAGGGGAGACAAAGAAGTGTTTTTGTGTAAACTCTTGCACAGGCTCGCAATTTTTCTCAGAGTAATTTGTCCAAATGCCTTTTTCTATTTGATGAGCTGGAGAGCCAAGAAAACGGGATAACAATGTTTCACACGTGCAATGAAAGTTTCAGCATAGATTCGTTATATGTACTTTTGTTTTTTAATTTCAAGTCCTTTGATCACTTGAATCAAGTATTATTTCATATTTTAGTGTATTTGTCCAAAAATATAATTATACCTAATATTTGAATATTAAATGTTTAGTAACTACATTTGTTACAAATTGTAACTTACAATAGTAAAATTCAATATCACTTGATACATTATAAGTACAGGGTGACACAGGACCATTTTCAACTCCTTTCAGCCTCCCTCACGGCGCAAAAATCCCCAAACACAGTTTTGCACAGCAGTTTTGTAACCTAGTTCATTCTCTGTCGAAATTGAATTTTTCGTAACATTTTCTCAAAATGCAATTCTGGACTTTTTTTTATGAAACCGTGTTTCCTCTAGTCCCCCCAACAGTATTTTTGCGAGTCTACCACTTTGTGTGAATAAAGCACACTTACTAAAAGTATCATATATTTTTAATATTTGGTACTCTGAAGTTTGATATACAAAAGGTTTAGACAACCTGTGTTCTACCTTTCGCAGGTAGTTAGGGTTAGGTTTAATGCTTGCTCTGCAAATCTTGATGTCGCATTCTATTTCTGTACCAAAGATCATAATTTTACATTAACAGGGAAACGTGCATAAACTTCTCTGAATAGTACATAATATTTATCACAATTTTAAGCTGGTATAGAGTAAAAAATGAGTCATGGTCATGATTATAATATCATAATTGTTCACGTTATGCGAAACTGAGATCTTATATAAAACTTGTGTACACCAAGGATCTTTTCAAGTTATTAAAAAAGTTAAAAAATATTGATTTTGAAGCTAGTCAAATTAAGTGTTTACAAATAAATTTTAACATAAAACTCGTAAACTCTTTCCATACTAATGAACATATTGAAAGATTTTAACTTAAATAGCTTACATAAAAAACTTAGCTTCATATAAGCTTAGGATTTTAAGTAGATTTTAAGGAACAAAAAATCATTTCATGAGAGTCTCATGATGAGATTCATGTTTTAAATGAAAATAGTAAACAACCATGCTGTTTATGATATGTACTATTGGTGATATTGTTGATCAGGCAGTGGCGAAGGAATTAGTGTATCACGGGACGATTGACCCACAGGAGATAAGTCAGGTGGCAATAATGTACTACCTTGTTGCCCCGAAGAAAAATGTGGAGATGGAGTTCTGCTAGGAGCCAAAGCAGACGACATTAACAAACTCGTACTTGTGTTACTCAACTGGGCCTGTAACCTGTTCGATATCCAAATAAATGTCAAATTAGATTGCCTAAATTACAAATGGTGATAATTGTGCATATATACGTAAACAAAAAAAATGATTTAAATTGCAAATAATTTTACTTTTTAAATTCAGCAAGAGCTGTCTCTTTCTCAATCTTTTCGTGTTGATATTGACGCTTGAATTTTTCCAACTCATTCTGAAGCTCAGCTGCTCTAAGTCGATACCGTTCTGCTTCGGCACTTAGTTGTTCCCTAAAAAATTTCATACAGTTTTTAGTTTTTAACTTTCATCATGCAAAATTTCAAAAAAATACATAATAGGATGACTTTTCATGAAAAGACATTAGCTTTAATTTTCTTACGTTCGAGAATTAATGGTTGCCAGTCGCGAAACAAGAAGGTCCCTTTCGGAAGTGATACCAGCGTTAACTTGTTCTGCTTGGTATTGATTTTCCCTCATTTTCATTAGAAGATCTTCCATTTTTTTCTGCTTCTCTTCATCTGATGTCAGCTGTGATCCCATCAGGCCCATACTTGCATGAAGTTCAGCATTTTCCGCTTCAAGCTAGACGTAATATAACAAAATAATTTGTTTTATGTATCAGCATCAAAATTTTGTTTTGAAAGTGCAGTATTTTTTTTTGACCACGTAAGAAATTAAATGTACCTTATTTTTAGCACTCTCACAATTGGCAACCTCGAGCCTCATTGAGTCCAATTTTGTTTCTAACTTCAAGCTTAAATCACGGGCAGCTTTCACATCCACCCTCAGTAGTTTTTCAGTATCTCTCAAAGTTCTTAGTTGATTTTCTAGTGTTGCTACTTGACCACTCAAATTTGAAATCTCTGTGATGTTAATAAAGACAAACAAAAATGGTATAAACTTTCCATTAAAATAGTGACACATTTTTCTCTACAATAAATGACCCGTATTGAATATGAGCAAGTAGTTGCCTAGAACTCTTGAAGCTTTCAGACTAAAGTTCAGAAAGTAATGAACAATGATTTTTAGTTACAAATTCGAGGAAAGCTAGTAGAGCAGAGGAATAGTTTTAATGTCAACGCATAAAAATGCAAAATGAAGTAAAATGATAAAAGTAGACTAGATTCAAAGAACACAACACTTGAATTATAGCTAAAAGAAAAATTGACAGCATTCCAATCATGAGCAGGATCTACGACAACTACAGGAGCTACAGGAACATTCACAAACTTCTCCTCGATCATCATCAACGCCATCACAATAATCATCATAATTCTCTGGACTACATAATTTCTGGACTACATCAGAATCTATTTTTTAAAATAAAAAATTCAGAAATTGCAATTTGCAGAAAATTAGCAAAGTAAAATTTGCATACCTTCTTCGTATGAGTGAATCAAATCGGCTTGACTAGCTATTTTATTGCTGAGAGCCAAATTGCTATCCAGGACCTCGCGGTCAAGTGCACGAGCGGAACTACTTTGTCGTTCTAATATATTTCTTTGTGATTCTAAGGCCCCCTTTTCTTGAGTTAAATGTCTGTAGTTGTCCATCAGGATTTCCATTTCTTCGTCCTACGAAATTAAAATAATATTTTCAAAATATTGCACATATTTCAAATCAATGGTTTCTACTATTTAACTTGACTACTAATGGTAGACAATACCTTCTTTAGAAGTAACTCTTCGATTCGACGAACTTCGTCAAGATATTTTTGTACTTGTTTCCTCAGATCATCAGACTCTTTTCCTCGTTTCTCCAATTCTTCGGTCATGTGGCGTTTCTCTAACTCCCTTTTTGACGTGAACTGGTTTAAAACAGTTAGTTCACGTTGAGCCAAATCTCTCTCTCTTACTTTTTTCTCCAACTCCCTCTTCAAATCCTCTCTCTCCCGTCTTAATAAAGTTAATTCTCTTTCTTGTTCTCGGAATGCCTCTCCTGCATGACTATAAAAAACAAGTATACTTGTGACAATGTATTTCTCAATCTAACAAACCTTGCCACATGTTTATGTTTCACATATATAGAAATAGGAAATAATGTAAAGTTTACCTTGATTGTAATTCAGCATTTTTAAGTTGAAGTTGAAATTTGGAAATATCATCAAAATGTTTTGCACTTTCAGCTTGCATCCTCGCCAACTTTTCATCCTTCCTGTCTAGTTCGACTCTCATTTCATCCTTATCCCTGTCAATGGCTTTTACGGTCGCTGTCAATGTTGAAACTTCTCTTTCAAGAACCATTTCTTTAGCCATTAATTGTCTCACTTGTGCAGTCAGTTCTTGGTTTTCTCGCTGAGCTGGGACGTAGTTCGCAGCAGCCTTTCTCTGAGTATCTTTCAGTAGTGCCTCGGTTTGTTCCAGCATAATCCTTAAATGAGAAAAAAACGTGGGGTACATAATTTTGTTTTCTTTATGAATAGGAATTGAAATACACCTTTCCATTTTTAACATCCATACAAAAACTTTCATATGTAAATATTTGTCATAATACAGTGCAATGTACTTACTTGGCCTTTTGAACTTCACTCTTTAACTGCTGACCATGATCTTGACATTCGGCAAGGGCTCGTCTTAATTTGAGTACTTCATTTTCTAAATCTGATTTGCTGGCGTCAACAACACTTGCTTTCATCTTCATATTATCAATAATACGCTCTAGACTTCTGATCCTTTGCTGCATCTCCCGACTATCTGCTGAATCCACATTTTGTGAGTAAGGTCTGTATCCCACAGTCCTACTATATGGATCTGTTAACTGTGGTGATGCTCTTCCTCCCATTGTACTACTGTATGGTTGATGATGCTCTGGCTCTGGAAATTCATCTTCCCTATTCCTTGACCCTTCTGGAGCCCGTCCATAACCAGCAGACCATGGAGTGGATACTTTAGAACTTGTACCGTATCTCCCTGGATATTCCGTCTCAGTTGGATATCCTCCATGTAAAGATTTGGACGAAGCCTGATAAGGGTTTTGTACTTTATGTGGCACAGTAGGAACTTTGAAACTTGACATCCTGGGAGGAGATTCTTTTGCTCGCCGATCCATTATGGTGTCATCTCTCTTGTCCTTTGAACTCATTTTTGAGTCTACCATTTTTTGATTTTCAATATTCTCCGTTGGATAAGTGGGATATCCTCCTCCTTGATAGCTGGAAGGATTGACCTGATAAGGATCTTGTGGGAAGGTTGACGGTTTAAAACTCGAAATATCATTAGAATCTTGTTTCTTTGGACCCCTTGAGGTTGAAGCCTGAGGTTGAGTTGACTCTCCATAAGGTTGACGAGTACCTTTGAATGACTCTTCATGACCCACATCCTCAAATTCCTCCACATCGGAATTTAGCTGCTGAGTCGCCAGTGACTGTGCTTTACGAGCCTTTTGTTGTTGAGATTGTGTGTCGGTAGGTTTGTCACGTGATGTGGATCGACTCTGTTTACTCAATTTAGGTTTTGATTTCTTTTGGAAACCAGTCGTTTGCTCCTTGTAGCCATCATACTCTCCTCGTAAACGAAAGGGCTGTCCAGAAATTTCTTTGTTGTCCTGTATGTCTTCGTCTTCTTCATTATCAGAATGTAGAGGCTGAATTGGTTGGGTCCTTGACTTTTGTTTCTGATGCTGAATTCTATCATCCATCAACTTGCCACGCACATCAGGACGACTGTCTTTCCTCCTCTCCTCAGGATGTACATCTTTTTTGGCATCCGGACGGCCGTCTTTTTTAGCATCATGACGCCCATCCCTTTTAGCAGCAAGACGAGCATCTTCTTTACTGCTAAATTCGGTGTTAGATTTCTTTTTCGAAGAAGTACCCCTTTTTTCCATATCCACATCATACTCTCCCCGAAGACTGAATGACTGACCCGAAATTTCCTTGAGCGAATCTTCATACTCAAAATCCTCGAATTCTTCTTCTTCAACTTCTTGATCGTGGTCGACGCCCCGATGAGTATCTTTGAATGACTCTTCATGACCCACATCCTCAAATTCCTCCACATCCGAATCAAGCTGCTGAGTCGACAGTGACTGCGCTTTACGAGCCTTTTGTTGTTGTTGAGATTGTGTGTCGGTAGGTTTGTCACGTGACGTGGATCGACTCTGTTTACTTAATTTAGGTTTTGATTTCTTTTGGAAACCAGTCATTTGTTCCTTGTATCCATCATACTCTCCGCGTAATTGAAAAGGCTGTCCAGAACTTTCTTTAAGCGATTTCTTATTCTGGAAGTCTTCGTCTCCGTCATCCTCATTATCAGAATGTAGTGGCTGAATTGACAATGGTTGTGTTCTTGACTTTTGTTTCTGAGGCTGAATTTTATCACCAACCGGCCTGCTACAGACATCAGGACGACTGCCTTTTTTGGCCTCAGGATGCGCATCCTTTTTAGCAGCAAAACGGGCATCTTCTTTACTACTAAATTCCGAATGTGATTTCCTTTTCGAAGGAGTCCTATTTTGGATATCCACATCATACTCTCCTCGAAGACTGAATGGTTGACCTGTCATTTCCTTGAGTGAATCCTCATTTTCTTGAGCTGTTGCAGACTGACTGACAGAAGAAACTGGTTGACTCACAGCCCTACTCGACTCTGCTGAAATTTTGTGACGGCTAACACCTTGACTCCGTGTTCCATCTTTTCCTGCATACTCTCCCCCTTTCCCCTGATTTGACGGGAAAATTTTCCCTGCTCCTGTCTGTGATTTTTGTTTCGATAATTTGGCACGTGGAACTTCAGTTGATAACTCCTCTTCTTCTTGAAAATATTCGTCCTCATGGTCTGAACTTAAATACTGAGTCGGTAGTGGTTGGGTCTTTGACTTTTGCTGATTCTGTTTCTGATGCTGCATTTGGGCTTCCACTGTTTTACCACGAACAGGTTGTTTGCCATCCTGTTTACTAAATTCGGCATTCGACTTCTTTTTCGAAGAAGCTTTCTTATGCATATCCCCATCATACTCCCCTCGAAGTCTGAATGGTTGACCTATTGTCTCCTTGAGTGACTCGTCGAATTCTTCTGCTTCTTCGTCGTCAGAATTTAGATTCTGCATAGAAACTGGTCGTTTTTCTTGATGTTTGGCAGAC